>NW_019059681.1:368132-389989 GCF_000696155.1 Zootermopsis nevadensis
TCCTCAGACCTTCAAAGCTTGTGGGGTTTAATTGAAATTCTTTGTTAGTAATTAAGGGTTGTTCTGGTATTTTTACTCCCTTATTAACCCATATTTTTAATTTAAGCCTAAATAGTGCCACCTTTCCGTCCCTGTAGCAAAAACAGCTGTTGTTCCTGTGTTTAAAAAAGGAAAGAGTTCCATTGTTAGTAATTATAGACCCATCTCTATTCTTAATAACTTTTCAAAAATATTTGAATTTATTGTTTATGATCATTTGCAAAAACATTTTAAGTACAGGTTAAACACCTCACAGCATGGTTTTCGTAAATTTAATTCCACAGCAACCACTTTGGTTACTTACCTTAATTTCGTTTTATCTTCAGTTAGTTCTCAAGGACAAACTGATTCAGTATACTTTGATCTTACTAAAGCTTTTGACTTAGTTCCTCATAATATTCTTCTTGGTAAACTTAGAAACTTTGGACTATCACCTAGTTATGTTGATTGGTTCCATAGTTATCTTTCTGACAGACAATCCTTTGTTCGTGTCTCCGGAAATCTTTCGTATCCTTATCGTGTTAAGTGTGGAGTGCCTCAGGGTTCCACCCTAGGTCCCTTACTTTTTAATATATTTATTAATGACATCTGCGACTCCATACATAATTCACAGTGCCTTTTATTTGCTGATGACTTGAAGATGTATCGTAGTATTAGCGATGTTGATGACTGCAAACTGTTGCAGGACGACATCCATTCAGTGCAAAATTGTTGTCTTGTTAATGGGATGCAACTTAATTTAAGTAAAACGACTGTTATATCGTTCACCCGAAAGACAAACAGTATTTCCTTTAATTACAAATTGTGTAACAACCTGGTGGCACGCTCTCAATGTGTTAAAGATCTTGGTGTTCTATTGGACTGTAAGCTTTATTTTCACCAGCATATCAACTGTATATTCTCAGAAGGCCTAAAAATGCTTGGTTTGATTCGGTATATTAATTCTTCCTTCTCCACTATTGATAGGCTTTTGGTTTTGTACAGTATTTTAGTCCGTTCCAAAATTGAGTATGCATGCGTTGTTTGGAACTGTTTTACTAATACTGACTCCTTTAAACTGAAAAGGATCCAAAGTAAATTTGTGGCTCTATGTTACGCTAGATTCTTTAATGGCGTTTGTGCCTATAATTATGACGATATTTTAGTCAGACTAAATTTAAGGAGAAGGCTTTTGGATGCGCTTTTCCTCGTTAATGTTTTTAAAGCCAAAATTAGTTGCTTATCTGTTTTTGGTACAGTTGGTCTCTGCATACCCACTAGGGCTATCAGAGACTACTCTACCTTTACGGTACAACGTAATTTGAAGGCTAGTCCCTCTGCCAGATGTGTTTCTGCTGCCAATGCAGTCTGTAGGAGCATCGACATCTTTAACAAAGATCGTGTTTTTCTTACTGATGTCAGTCAGCTTTTTAAACAATAATATTTTTTTTATTGTTTATTTAGTATAACATTTTATTTTGTTTGTTGTTTGTCCAAAATTGAACTAATTTTAATTCAATTACTATTTTACTTATCCATAACATTTAGCTCATTTACTTTTAATTAATTTGCAATAAATTAATTTTGTATATTTATATATTCAGTTCATTGTTTGTTTGCTTTTGTATTGTAATGTTTAAGTTGTTGTTAGTGCTAGGCTGTTACTGGCCTTTTTGGCTGTTGTCAAGCACTAAAATAAATGAATTGAATTAAATTAAATTTAATGTTTATTATTATTATTAATGTGGTACATTTATATATTTGGTCTCATTTGTTTGATTTTGTATTTGTAATGTTTTACTTTTATTATAATCGAAATGAATGTAATTATTTTATTAGATTTCATCCTGTACTGTTGTTCAGTGCTAGGCTGTTACTGGCATTTTTGGCTGTTGTCAAGCACTTAAATAAATGAATTGAATTTCTTATTTACTGCAATTGGGTTTGCACCCGGTGGCAGTGGGTGCAGACCATTGTGACAGGGGACTGATTTTACCATGAATTAGATTATGGTATTCATAGAGAATAATTTATGGCTTATAATGTGCATTATAAGGGCAGAGAGAGAGAGAGATACAAGGTACAGTTTAATATCGCTGTGGAATATAACTGAATGCTAAGTATAAGAATTACTTAAGGACACGGAGAAATTATCTGCAGAGGTAGAAAATGGAAGTTTATCCAATTTAGTAAATAAAATGAAACCATAACTTAAAAATCTAAAAATAAAAGAGTTTCTACGCCACATAACCTTATTTATTTCAGTGTCATTATAATTATAATTCACTTATGCCACTGTAAATGTGAAAGTATTAGAAAACCAAGAAACAAAAAGAAATTTCTGAAACTTCTCACTTATCAGGTTTACTAAATTTTCTAAAATATTAAATAAATATAATTAAACAATTTTCATATAAACTTATGACTGAAGCGACACTTTTTCTGTGCTTCAAGTAGCAACCATACTGTAGTTGCAATTTTTAGACTTTATCCCTTTGAGCTGGCACAAGCTAATTTTACTGAGGTTTATTTCAGTGTTCACAAGAGCCAGCCACTGGTCCCTATCCTGAGCCAGATGAATCCAGTCCATTTCACCCCATCCTATTTCTAAGATCCATTCTAATATTATCCTCCCACCTATATCTAGATCCTCCTTGTCGTCACTTTACTTCTGATTTGCCCACCAAAATCCTGTATGAATTCCTCTTCTTTCTCACGCGGGCTACATACCCTGCGCATCTTATCCTCCTTGACTTGATCAGTCATTATATTTGGTGAGAAGTACAACTTATAAAGCTCCTCATTATGAAACTTTCTCCAGCCTCCTAGCAATTTATCCTTCTTAAGTCCAAATATTCTCCTCAGCACCCTGTTCTCAAACGTTCTCTACGTTCCTCCTATAGTGTCAGAGACCAAGTTTCACACCCACACAAAACTACAGACAATATTATAGTTTTGAATATGTTTTTAGAGAGCAGACGACAAGATAAAAAGGTTCTCAACTGAATGGTAGGAAGCTTTACCCGAATTTTATATTCTCTTAATTTCCTCATGAATAAAATTTTGGTTTGTAACTGTTGCTCCCAAATATCTTAACTTTGCCACATTTTCAAACGCTCCATTAGCTGTCTTTATGTAACGACTTAGCCGTGCATTCTAGTGACGAGACATCGACATAAATTTAGTTTTCTCTGTGTTTGCTTCTAGATCAACCTACTTACTAGCGTCAATTAGAGCTTCTATGTTTTTCTTTGTGATAATTATGCTGTAACCAATACATTTACATCATAAGCATAGACGAGAGCTAAAGTGTCCCATTCAATTTCAGTCCCACGTGGTTTTATTGGTCATTCCTAATTGTATATACTAAAGCGATGTCGAAAAGCAATGGTGAAAAAGCATCTCCTTGTTTTAGACCATTTTGAATAGGAAACGTATCAAACAAATGTTAACCTACATGGACTTTACTAAAGGTTTCGTTGCATTAAGAATAAAAATTTTAATTTAATTATTATCAAACTTTACAAATACTTATTCTTTGGCCATTCTCTGGAATTGCGATCAATAACAGCTGCTACATTTACATTCAATAATCAACATTGTTTTCGGAATGCCAATCGGAGAAAGCTGAAACCTTTAATTCTTTACATTACCTAAAAGGGGTTCCATACAAGTAATGTAGACCTAAGTCATAAGTACTTGTATTTCTCCCAGTTATTTTTATTAACCCACATTGTACAAAAATATTTATTAAAATTTATCTTTAATAAACTGATATAATTTTTGTAATTGCGTGTATATGAGAGTAACCATTTACGTGTAACTTAACTAATCTCAAAAACAACAAAACCGATAACCGGGCACTACCTATTTAACTACACGTGAAGGATAGTGCACTGAAATAAATAAACTCACAATTATTCCTATCTTCATTACATTAAAATTATAAAATGTAAAGATGTGGCATTACATATTTTTATGGCGGTGGCTCTATATAGTGGATGATTTCACATGCTAAGTACATTTTTATTTTGCATTAAATCATATATGGTTGTGTTGCCAACAAACAAGGGTGGGCATACATCACTTCACTTTGCGCATGAGACTATATGGAAGAGAGAAACTATGTAGGTTACAGCCAACATGCTGACAGACAGTCAAAATTTTTAAGGAAGAGTGAACAGCATCAATTATATCAACCCTTTGAGACTCGAAGTTCGTCTACGTAATATTTATGAATTCAGTTCGTACCACAAAGAAAACACGACACTTCACCATTACGCTGTTTAAAGAAATAATCACTTACCTAGTTTGTCTATCTTCTCCTCCCATTCGGCTGTCACTGAAAATCAACATTAACGCCAGCATTACATGGCAACAATATTTGGATTTGATGTAAAACCACCCATGTATGTATATGATCTTTTGTCACGAATTTGTTTACTGGTAGGTTCAAAGTTTTTGAAGGTGTGGATAGATGCAAGTAACGGCTCTGCGGGTTGCCTGTCCTTGGGGGACCAATCTCCTGCCAGAATGGCTTTGCGCACGACAGACACCACAAATTGGATCTCACTGCCTGGCAATCCTGCTATCTTATTGTCACGTGGCCATACTGCAATCCCTTGGGTTCGATTTATACCCTTTGTCTTTGCTTCCGTCTCTGTTAGATATCGTCTTCCATCCATATTCTCAAATTCACGTCAGGCCCCTTCAACATTCTCTCTTCTATTCGATAATGTATTCACCAGAGTAGCCATTTCAATTCCAAGTATTCAGTTAACTATGAATTATTTGATTGGCTCTAAACAAATGCTCGAGCCAGTAAAATAACTTGTATTTTACGAGAATGTATGTTAGAATTCTGTGATTTACGACTTCAATAATGTTCTGAATTAGTAATAGTAATTACTAAGAAAGCCATAGATGGAGCTTAATTCGTGACGTACTGCTTTTGAAGTCATCACAAAATTACGCACTTTAACGACAGCAAAATCGTACAATGTTGAAACACGAGCTGCGAATCTTAAGGCGAATGCATTCAGCTCAGAACTAGTAGTGCAGCAACAATCGTGACTTAGAGCCGAATTCAGATCAAGAGTCCTTTGGTGGCCTAGAAGCATGCAGTTTGGTGACAACTATTGTAGTAATTATTTAGGAACTCCATGGAGAAAAGTGTATTTGAAAAGCTCAATTAACCAATAAGTTTTCCCTCTTTATGAAAACTGAGTGTACAGAAGATCCAGCTACTGTTCCCTATGATAAGACAAATAAATCAGCAATACATATTTCAAGCTGATTTCTATAAGCTCCATTTAGTACTATTATCCAACCTCCATGTGTGGTTTCCGCCCAAAATCTGTGCTCATTTCTTATCTCATTCATGTGTAACACATGCCACGCTCAAGTCACACTTCTTGATTTTGTCATACTAACAACAGTATTTGTTGAAAATCAACAACTAGTTTTATCAGTTCCCAAAATGTTTTATGAGTAGAAGAGAGTTGCACGTTATCAAATGCAATTCCTTAAACATGTTGTCTATGAAGATGAAAGTGCTGGCAGGTATCGTGTATCTCGACATACTGATGAATCAAATAGAGTCTGAGAAATCATACAAGTAGGTTACCGGCATTATGTGACGTCATTATTTAAACCTGACATAAGCGTGGCATGTGGCGCGCATGGATGGGCAAGAGGGGTGCACCGGGTATTGGTAGGGAAGCCTGAAGGGAAGAGACCGCTGGGGAGACCTAGACGTAGATGGGAGATAATATCAGGCGGGATCTATGGGAGATAGGAGTTGAGGGCGACTGGATTTTGTTGGCTCAGGATAGGGACCCATCGAGGACTTTGGTTAATTCGGTGATAGGTTTCGGGTTCCCTAAGCTATCCAGTTAGTTAGGTAATGAAAAATAAAATTAAATAAATAATAGCACATATAGGAAAAACAAATTGGAATACGTAAACACAATTTTATATTCAATTCAATTCAATTCATTTATTAAAGTGCTTGACAACAGCCGAAACGGCCAATAACAGCCAAGCGCTAACAACAATACAAATCTTACAATACAAATCTTACAGTACTAAAGCAAATAAACAATGAACTGAATATATAAAGTACAATATTAATTTATTGCAAAATAATTAATAAGTAAATGAGTTAAATGTTATGGATAAGTAAATTAAAAATTAAATTAAAATCAGTTCAATTTTGGACAAACAACATAAAAAATAAATTATTATACTAAATAAATAAAAAAAAGAACAATGATTATTGTTTAAACAGCTGACTGGATCTTTGTTAAAGATGTCGATGCTCCTACAGACTGCATTGGCAGCAGAAACACATCTGGCAGAGGGACTAGCCTTGAAATTACGTTGTACAGTAAAGGTAGAGTAGCCCTAGTGGGTATGCAGAGACTAACTGTATCAAAAACAGATGAGCAACTAATTTTGCCTTTAAAAACATTAATGAGGAAAAGCGCATCCAAAAGCTTCCTCCTTAAATGCAACGATAAACAATTTAATCTGACTAATATATCATCATAATTATAGGCACATATAATACACTGAAATTAGGAAGTGGAAAATGTTTCTTCGAAATTCATCCACTCAATTGAATGTTAGCATTCACAAAAAAAAAATTGTTGTGTGCAAGGTGCATGACTATCAGAGCATAATGCAAGCTTCAGAAAGGTCTCTGCATTCCACTGCAGAGAGGTTTAAACTTCTAGAGGTACCGAAAAGATTAATTTAAAACACATTATCTCCATATAATCTTAAATGGTTGTTTCGCTGATACGTATCATAAGAAATGAATAATAAAAGTTCCAAACCGCTCAACTAGTGCTTTTAAACCGAGACAGTGTCATGAACTATCTTTGGTCTAATTTATAATGTAATCTATTTACAAAGAAAATTACTCACATCGGCTTCCGTCACTTATCGCTCATTGTATTAATCCAAATTCAAAGATTCGCAATCGCACATAACTTTTTTATGAATGTCTATAGACACGTTCGTATACTATACCAGCACACAAAATGCCACGCACCTGATTCAATGCTTCATCTGCTATCGCAAAACGCGTATACTTCTAAATATTCCACGCGGTCACTGCGACAAGACGTTCGTATAAAAATGTTTATTTTTCGCCTCTCAGCCAGTAGCTGCTGCATATTTTAAATGGAACTAGAACGAGTTGTGGTGATGACGACGCGTACAAGCAAGGAAATCTGAAGTAGCGTCTGGCTTTCAAGCAGACTGTACAACTTAAAGCTACTTTTGCTGTTTAAAGGTTGGAAACAGAATGGTGGCAAACATTTTGGTATTTATGATCTGTAGCCTTCACAGCGACTGAGTATAATGAATTCTTCTCGGGCTACCCTGAGGACGAGGACGAAGATGATTCTCGAACGTTTGTCTTTTCTTCATTAAACCATCTTACACGGCTGGTAGCCCGAGAAGAATTCATTATAATTTGGGCGTTGCTTGTGTCCAGTCTCTAGTATGAGTTGTATTGTCTGTTTAATATTACTGCAAATTGTACGTTGGCTTCAATATTTATATCAATTTACTGGGAACAGTGAGGCACAAGTAGCGGAATTACGCTCTAGTAATGTTTGAAATACAGAGATCCAGATTATGAATCAATGGAGCTAGTCCTGCTCTCGTGGAATCAGGTGGACAGACTACAGAATATTGTAGCACATATCGAGTTATCTATCAGCTTATTCTCATCATACAGAAGACACGACTACTAAAACATTTTCGCTTCGGATATTGCAATGTTTTTTTGTGCACACAATGCGAGGATTTTTGTTATAAACGTTTTGCAGGAAACGAAGTTCACTCAGTGTATCCCAGTCGACACTGTCCTTTTTTAGAAGAAAGCGGTAATGTATTAATGCTTTTAACTTCATTCAAGACGTGGTCTAAAATGAGACGCAAAATGTGAAGTATGGATAAAAATATGAAGTGTCACAAGAATAATTAACTAGTTCCTGTCATGCACAGCGCACTGAAGTTCATTAATTTGCTGAGTTTTCTACTATCGGACAAGAAACATGTCAACCACAATAATTAAGCGAATGTGTAATAATCAGACACCTTACATCGTGTTAAATTGTAAGTATCCAGTTTTTCCAACCTGGTTATAATTTTTCATGTAGTGTCGAGGATTGTACGGGAATAAATAATATTACATTCTGGCAGGGACTTTATTCCTGGTTTGCACAGCTTGAAACAGAGTAAACATTATGCGCACTTATATAATTTCATAACACTATGAACAATAAGCTAGTTAAAGAGAAATACTTCTCGGAATACATTGAGAGTATTCATAAAGTATGAACAAGAATTATATATGTCTACTTTTCAAGACATTGAAAGAAAAAAAGTTGAAACTATACTTTCTTTCAGTTAAATCAAGAAATTCTATTTAATATTTTTTGGATATTCTAGACATCGGGCCAGGTTAAAATTGTAACAATCTGCCAGTTTCTGGGACCTTCTTGCTTCATTTTTCAGTTTCTAAGTGAACTTCCAACATGGATACAGAATAATCTAGAATGGAACCCAAAATTAATTTTTCATAACAGAATTCAAATCTGGAATTAGCTTGTTTTTATTAAGTACCATACATGTTGCAGGATAAGTAACAGTATATACTTGATAGATAAATTTAACAGATTCAGCTTTCACATTTATTTATTTCGTTAGAAGATATGTGTTCTGTTGCTTAAGATATTACAGGCTTTGTTTTCTAAAGCCAAAAAACGAACTTGCGTAATACCGTTATGAAAGGTTCTGAATTACCGAGATATTATGAATATGGTAACACAGAAAATGTTCTGTAACCGAGAATATTTAGATCTAAAAGGAAGGAAATAACAGGTATATTAAGAAAATCTCGTAATAAAGAGCTTAAAAATTTGTACTCTATATCAAATATTATAAGAATTATCAGATAAAGGATAAGATAGGTAGAATATGTAACACGTAAGGAAAAGATTAAAAATCTACACAAGGGTTTAGTAGAAAATCGTGTAGAGAAGAATACTTCAGATTTATAGTAGTAGGTGTGAATTTGTGGACAGAATTCAACTAGTTTCGGATCGGGGGCTCTTGTAAATTTTCAATTTTTGTGAAAGGTAGGGATTTTATATCAGATGACCGACTATCCGCTTCGAAAAATGGGCTACTCCATAGGGTTAGATATGTGAATAGGGCAGTAAGGCTGGAGCACTGATACAGAGTTGAAGAATAATTGTCCCATTTTATGACGACAGATGACAGTGAACAACTTGATTGGAGAAATCTGAATTGTATAGGGCGAGAGAAAAATAGGTGGTGCATAGACTACATTACGTACCAGCCACCGACATAACAGGTGTTATAGAATGCAATAAAATGCCTACAATGCTGAGGATTCTATGTTGGGTACACTGAGATAATTGTAAACTGAAAACCGTTTCGGATTGGAACAAAACGTTGCATGATTATTATGCTAATATTCACACGAAGTTCACACCTGACATTATATTCTAAACTGATATGTGCAGAAATACAGTTTTACAGCAAACGATTTTAGAACTATGCAGGTAATATTAAAACACGTTTACCAGTTGCCAGGTTAAAATTTTCACTGATATTACACTTTTATCATGTTTTCGTACACACTCCAATGTTATATGAAAAACTGGCATAAATGCACTTATCATCTTATGGCTTTTCAGAACAGAGTTAACACATTTATGTATATCACACTCCTTCCCTTATCCTCAAGATGCCCAAGGTGTGTTACTATCCCGCAACAGGCAGGGAAAAGAACAAGTTGTAGCCCGCTAGGCCAGAAATTGCTGTTTGAAATTTGGAGTAGAATTACTGACTCTTGAACGCTTTCACGTGCTATAGTTTTTATGACATACACATTCGTAAGGTATATTACTCTAACAAGTATAAACGCACAGGATAGGAGGCTCAGAATTCTCTTTACAGAGCAAAATTATTATGAGTTGCGACCACTCGACTGTGAAGCAAATTAATTAGATACAATTCTGTGTATAATTATTGTTAGGCAGACAAAAAGTACCTCTGGGGCCTAGAATATGGAAAGGAAACCAAAACCAAATTTAAAATTACAGACATATACAACCCGTGGTAATTAATTTTTATTTAATTACTGTGTAGTGTTCTACGTTTTGTTTGTTTGATTTTCATTCCTTATGGGCAAAATATTTCAACTGCATGCATTATACGTTATTCCGTTCGTTCATAGCAGACGTTCTGCAGTCTTTAAATTGATGCTTTGTGAAGTACTAGTAACCAGATATTCCGGCTCCGACTTTGCGACCTGGAATGGGATGATCTACAACGTTCAGCCTTACAGTATTTTACGGAAAAGTTAAATATGAAAGGCAAAATCAAAGTTCACCGAATAAAATACAAAGACACTGAGTGGTAGTTCCTTGTGCTTGACGTACAATCTAGTCAGCTCAACTGTATTTCAGAAGTTGAGAATTTAACCATTTACAATAAATGTGCATTTAAGACAAGTGCTAGCTTCTCAAGAATCTTTGTTCAGTGGAGTTCACAACAGCCCGCCACTGATTCCTACCATACACCACATTAAACCGGTCCACACCCTTCCAATCTATTTCTTTAAAATCTATTTTAATATATCACTTGGTCTTTCAAGCGGACACTATTTTTCAGATTTTTCAATAATAATTTTATATTTTTCATTGCGTACTACATGTCCCACCCCTCTCTTCACTAGTATATAACATCCCCATGCCTCCTTTGCTTACTCTTTGATGGATCTAAATATTCTCTCAATATATTGTTCCAGAAACTCTCAACCTGTGTTCTTTCATTAATGTGACAGACGAAGTTCCACACCCGTAAAATAATAGGTTATATTAGGTCTATAGTTTAGCATATTTTAATATTAACCTTTATTATAGCAGACGGATGTACCAGATATTTTCAAATGCAACTGCAAGTATTTCCCTAAGTTAATTTGCTCTTAATTTCTTCAGGAACGAATTTTGATTTGTCATTGTCATTCTCAGATATTTTGATCTTGCCACATTAAATCCATATAGGGTCTCTACATTCTGTATGCATTTATTGGCGGCCTTGACAAAGCTGAATGTCCAGCCCATTGTAATTTCCTATTCTCTCAATAAACCTATGAAACGTAGGTAAACGTCTACCAGACTACACGGCGCAACAACCTAGAAGACAGCCATCTTCAGACTCACCGTCTTGAAACTTCAAAACCTACAAGAACATATTTTGTCAAAAGCGGTATGACGAGTGCAAAGGTTGGTGAGTTACAAAAAGAATTTGTCACGGAAATCTCAGTAGACTGCTTTCTATGAGATGACTGTTTGCTGTAGTGCACGTACGTATACAGTCGCTGTAATACTGCTGGCTGCCTGTGTATGAAATATCTAATAGAAAAACCATCCAATACTGCTCAGTAGAATCTGTGGATCTGTCCGTACGCACAGTACGGACAGATCCAACCATCTCACCATTCACTCATTTTTATGCTCTACATGGACAAAGAGCTCTGAGACTAAATAAATTCAAGCTTAAGAGTTAACAACGACTGAGCTAATGACAAATTTTCTGAGAACAAACAAGCAGAACTAATGAACTATTGGTATTCATTATTATCCTGGGGTTATTTAATGACGTCTTTCAACTGCACAAATTTTATAATATCGAATAGTAATACAATCGTGGATGAGAAGCTGGAAAGAATTTGGAAGAATGAAGTCGTGGCTTATTTTAAGATATTATTCTAGAATTCTCCTGAGGAGAGTGATGTAAACTACAGTAATTGTGTTACGGCAGAAACGGAGAATCAAACCCCAGGGCTCTCGAAATACAAAGTGCTAACCAGACGGAAATAACCATCGGCCCAACGCCGACAGTAAGACAGACAGATGACGATTCAAAAAAAAAAAAGATACGTGAACTTATTAAGTTGTAAAGGAATGTACAGAACACTCGTATAAGCGTCAATACAAGCAGGGAAGGAATAAGGGTGCATTCAAAAGGCAGAAGAGTTTAACTTATTAATTTTAGCTGAAGAAGGCTTTTTTTAACCTGGGTGTGAATAATCATTGTAATGGTGTAGCAAGATAAATATTTAAACGGTCCCAGGTTTGACCCAAACTATTGGCACAAACATTAAAAGTAAAATAATTAGAAACTGCATATGTAGGCCTCACAGTATTATACCTGCAGTTAACCTACAGGCAGGAGTAAATCCAGCTCATGAAATATTGTGTTTTAACATCTCATATATTAGATAATGACTGTTGAAAAATGTGCATTACTCGTAGTTTTTTATTAACGCATCTTACAAATATTTGGTTACACTTGTGATATTGATCACATACAGTAGTCTTGACAAATCTATGTCTACCACGTTCTTTAGAAATGTTAGGGAAGTGTTTCAGAAGGGTGGAAGAAGTATCAGTTAAGGTACCGTATCATAAACGTTATTTACGAGCGAGAGTATATTGCATCTAACTGTCTCAGTTCCTATGTCGGAAATGTCTTTGGTTTGCACAGTATATTCGTTTGTTTTCGTCCTACCCACAAGCTATTGACGTAGGAGAAATATAGTTTTGATTCCGGGTGCTTCAATGAAAGATATAAAATAAAATGTAAAGAAGAATTTTAGCTTCCCTCAAACGTGAAGTTGTCAGCACTAAAGATCTGAAGGATATAAACTACATAAACCTTCGCTTACTTAAATGTTAAGGTCTATTCACTAGTGATAAGACTGTGATACGTTTTACATGGTTGCAGCATGGACAGAATATTTCAAAGAATGATAGCTTACCTTTATCTGATTTTTTGTGGCCAAAGGACAAAAAGTAGTAAAATTTGCAGAAAAATTACATTTTAGTAAGATGGTAACTGTATAAGGTACAGAAAAGCTTGTGAATGACTAAAAATATTCAAGGAAGGACAAGGGTGTGCTGCTGATGAGCTTTCTGGTCGGACTGTATACACATATCATTTGCTGAGGGTAAGTGATAGATCGATAATCGAATTCGGAAATAGCGCATCATCAGCACTGGTGAAACTGCATGCAAAATCAACATCAATCATGGAAAGAAGAAAGACTTGTTAACAGGCAGAAAGTATTTTATTCTGGTGTATGTTAGAGATTTACATACTATTGGACAAGTACATTCAGCAGACTGAAATGTAGAGCTACTACTCACGATATAAATAAAATAAGTCTCGTACAATTAATTATGATGGTAGGCGAACATGCATCCAAAACCCACAGGAACCTATCCTTATCGAGAAGAATTTTGTTATTTTCGACACTCCTTATTATTTGTTACTCTAAACCTTACAACCAGAAATTCACGGTTTGTCAACACATGACATCAGTACATCTTATTACAAACATACAGGTCCTAAACTGTAAGAAGCACGATAGATTTCAGGTTTTTACAGCTGATAGTATAAAAATGGTTGTCTTCTGGTGTTCTGGGTTGTTTCGCCGTGTAATAGTGTGACAGAAGTTCACGGACGTTTCAGAGGTGCTTGCTGAATCATCACTTTGTGTAATACACCGGTTATAAAGCATCGAACAGCAGGATTTATGTCAATGAGAAACCGAAAATGTTGCGAAATACAGAGATATTAGGAAATGTTAAGTAAATATTAGAGTACTTTGTCTGTAGGGGCTGAAGAAAAATACGATAAATTGCGTAGTCAGGATAGTTGATTTTTGGGCCAAAAATCTAACTGAGATCCCCCAAATAAATTAGCGATGAATATTACTTTGTGGCGTTCGGTAAGTAAGAGGCACTGGCTGTGAGTAAGAAATTTTGCACATGACATTCAAAGTTTCGGTTCACTTTGATAGTGTTCATAACTATTAAACACCTGTTAATTTCAGAAGCAACGCTTGTGTTGATCTCTACCCGCGGTGATTAACTAGGATTACAGCAGTTTCTACTTATGGCCACGTTTCCGTTCCTCGTTATTCAAGAACCAGTGATGGATATCCACCAATAGTACGGCCGGGCTTCAAACACTGTCATCTTGATAAATGTGTCTGATGAAGACGAATAGCTATCCCTGAATGCTGACACTTAGAAAAGAAGGGTGTTTATCGCCACGAAATTTCATCACGCGGAACAGAGCTTAATTCCTCTTCAAGTTCATGAAGTTCGGGTGGGAAAGAGGATCGAACTGAATTTTTCGCGACACGCAACGCTCCATGATCCCTTGTCATCAAACATGTAAATCCTGTTAGTTTGTATCGGTAATTACAACCCCGTACAGTAATCTCCATATTTTCCCAGCAAACACCAGTCCTTTCACATGTAACAAGTTCTGTCGCTTACGTCATGATAATCTATAGATACACGCGTCATTTAAGCTAGGTTAGAGTCTTGTGTTCATTTCGAGGATAATAACGTTCGCTAGTCTCTAGAGGTTTAATCAGCTTTCGATAGTTTATCTTAGCGGAAACAATGATGAAGTCTTTCCAAACGTTACTTCGATAACGTATTAAAAGAATCGTGAAATAATTCCTAAGAACTGCGAAGCAAATTCTCTGATCATGAACGTAAGTACAATTTCGTAACTATGATTTTTATATATATTTGAGGAACAAAACGCTGTGTTTGAAATTAAAAGAATTCTACCATTAAAGAAAATAATATTGTAACAATTCTCCTACCAGCGAAGACGGATGACTGAAAAAAAACACGGATAGGCTATTTACTATAAATTATATATGATTTAACAAAATCTTGAACAGAAATCTATTAATTCCTTCCAGCTTATCCCAAACTACATTATAAAAAAAAGATTAAAATTTAGAATATAGTCTGTCATCCAACCATTTTACTCACTGCTAAACTTGAAGAGTCAAATGTATGTAAGATGTAATTTATCGTGAAGTAGATAGAATTGTTTCTTTATCTATACTATATTTACTAAACATGTTTGTTCTTATTACTATTTTTGTAATATTGCTTATATGACAAGAATATTTTATATTTTTGTCAGTGTATATCAGCGACAGTCTAAGTTTCTCCTTAGTTATTAGTAAGGAAACTTAAAAGTAAACACAAAGAAAACTAGGTACGTTACTTAACCTATAAATTCATGCCTCTTCACTATTCTACAGGGTAAAGTCCTTCGAAAATCTGGCAAAGTTCAGGCATTTGGAAACACATTTAACAAATAAGAAGTATCTTGCATTCAGGAAGGAGTTTGGTTGAATAAATAGGAAGAGTACGAGACTGTCAGGGTATGTAACACATATGAGAATATTATGAAATGCATAAAGATTTTTAGTTCTGTAACCTACAGGGAATAGGCCATTTAGGAGGTAACACGATAACATTAAAAATGAATCCAGTGAATTCCGGTTAATTGGGACACATCGGGACCAGAGCACTTTGACCCAATTAAGTGGCTGCCCCAATTATGCGAAGTTCCACGTAAAGAGTTTAAAAGGGTTAAACTTTAAGATTTGTCCCAAATAAACGGCTGCCCTGATTAACCGATGGCCCAATTAACCAGAATATACTGTATTAGAAAATAGGATGCGACGTTGTAGACTGGAGTCATCTGTCACAGATTGAAATCAGTGGCTGGAGCTTGCGAATGCTGAAATGAATCTTCGTGTTCCATAAGTATAAGCTAGCGAGGAAAGATTGCTGTTAGTAAAAAAATTCATCAGGCGGTACGTTGTATCTACTAATCTTTTAGGTTGTCTTAAATTCTTAAAGTAAATCACTAGTATTCTGTGTATAAAACAAGAAAATATGTTATCCTAGGCATTGCGACGGGCTGATCACTCGTCCAGGGAGACCTACCAAATGCGTAGAGCGATCAAGAAATCTCAGAAGAGGCGGCCAAGACCCACACTAGTTTGTAGAGATAGAGATGAGATAATTTATCCTAGTAATCAATATTCTGTACAATGCAACCGAAGTGTTCAAAATTGTTATAATTTGTATGTGGACCGAAATGACAAAGAAACCTGAATCCATGACGTTACTGTTAAACGATACAAGCGCTAGTGTACATCCCTGAAAGCCGTAATTGTCTTACAATACGGGGTACTACATTACATTAACTATACCTATCAAATCACCCCTGTACCTGATTAATTAACTAAATGACAGAGTTTAGCGTTTCTAACGCGTGGTCGGGGTTGATCACGAAATGCGAGAGGAAGCAAATCCGAGTGGCTGAACAACTGGTATCAGCAGAGAAACACTCTCTCACGTACCAATATTCTGACACGTAACGATCATCGTGGGAAATGGATAAAACTATTATAACAGGACTAAATGTTGCAGATTCTGATATCAATAAGCAAGAAGCATATGGTTACGATATTATGGGATAAATATTCACCTTCATTAGGACATTAACTGACACCTTTTTTATCGTAAGAGTTGTGTTTCCAATCTTGGTCTCCATTTTGCAGCAAGAGTGGAGACAGGAAACCGTCCCTAGAAAAGGATTTCAATATTGCACCCTGACGATAAGATTTAATCAAAGACTTGATGGTCAAATATAAAAGTCTGCAGCTTAACTAATATCGGAATCTAAGACGTTCTGGACGGGAAGTCAGCAATAAGCCCTATACCACCGAATCCGAATAGAAATGTAATTCGACTGACATCGAATTTCAGTCACCATAACAGCATAAGTCTGTGCCAGCGACAGTGAAAATGGGCGGCTATAATGGCAGAATAACATAAAGATCGATATTTAGAGAGGATCAGCTATAGACGAAAATGTCTGAAAATAATTTTTCATTTCTGTAGATGGTTTTTAAGACATTGTAATCAAATAATTTTAAGACTGCGACCGCTAACACTTATTAGAGATATTGAGTATATTGAGTAATCGTTTTCTGCAACCGTAGTGTTAATGAAGTGAACGAAATATAATTTGCAGTAACTTTTAAACATTCGGGCAAGTCGAGCTTCTAATGTCCGAGATTTTAAGAATATCTGTAAATTACCTTATAAATATAGATCTAAAGATCCATTATGTGGCAAGACGAACTCACGGATTTAACTGTGGCTGTTAATTTGTATGCAACTACGATGCACATCTAGGTTCGTAACCACCGATGAGAAATGTTCCTCCAGGGATATCTCCCCTCCTAGTTGCTTCGGATAACGCCAGGCTCCTGCAGTCGAAGTGTTCTCATCAGCATAGAGCAGAATCAGGGGTGCATTTACACTTCTGTCAGAGCCTGTAGCCTACTGCGGATCAAAACGAGTCACAAATAAGTATTGTGGCCACAGTAACATGAGTACCTCATTTATCAGGCGGTATCAATATGTTTCACAATCATTTTGCATATTAATTGCTACTCGTTACTTGTACAAACGCATATGGACAAGATTGTGACTTTCTGTTTGTCCGCATGTTTAGACTCTGAAATTGTTAAAGGAATATTGATTCAGTTCGGTACTGGCGTTATACACTAGAAGCTGCAGGTATGGGTTTAATTATGAGCCGGCGTAGTTCAGTCAGTATAGTGATTGGCTACGGACTGGACGACCGTGGTTCGATCCCCGACGGGGGCAGAGAATATTTCCTCTGGCCTCTGCGTCCAGACCGGTTCTGGGGCCCACCCAGCCTCCTATACAATGGGTACCGGGGTCCTTTCCCGGGGATAAAGCGTAGCTGGAGCGTGATGCTGACCACTCACCCACATCTACTGCTGAGGAGAAGAATCAGTAAGAGCTATACCACTTCTTCCCCCAAGCGCCTACATGGTGTATAGTGGGGCAGCTTTAACTTTTTTTTATCTTTTTATAGGTTTAATTATATTTTGTTTCGTTTTGATTTAACAGAGACTACACATTACACAAAGCTCAACCTGAACTTCGTCAATTTTCTGAAAAGCAGTACATCGTACAAACAAATTAATACAAATTTTAAAGATAAAATTATTAAGAGTTAAGTCTACAATTTATTTTATACCAAGAAGAAGTGAACAATTGTGCAAAATGATACTGGCTTCGGGGATATTAGTTTTACCAGCAATAAATGTATAACAATGAAAATTCAGCATGAAAATATCTATTAACGCATTCGGCAAATGTCTGTACACCAATGGAATACACGGTCGCACTTTTAGTCTTCTTTCTGAACTTATAATAGGCCTGAAACAGAAATAGTGAAAGTGACCTAACAGGATGCAAGTTCCTGATTTTTTGTACACGAACGCTATGATGAAGAGTGATCATTGCTTCCGGTGCATTTTATTTACATGACATTTGGGAAAACTGTTTTTTACCATCTTTAGAAATTGTCATTAGGCCTATGCTGATAGATTTGTCACCAAGCTATTCTTAATTTTAACATTAGTGGGAAGGCTTGGATCGAACCCAAAATGTTCTGAATATTAGTCTAGCACGCTAACCACCTGATCGGCTTTTGGTTGCCAGAGTGTCTAAATATTATTTCATGAGTTCAGAGGCCAACCCACGTCCATACTGAAGTCCCTACAATTGGTAGTATTTACGTATATACAGATTTTCACAAAAAATATTTATACTAACAAGTATAATATTCCAAACTATAATGTGTATAAATATTTTTTGGACACTTTAGCTGAGTAAATTGTTAGTGTAAGAGCGATGACAGCGCCACTTATCCATTTACACCCATTGGTTTATGTATCACTTAGTCTTCCAATGTAATAATGTTTTATTTTGTATGAGCTTTTCATGATACTCGGTGTAAACATAGATTAGTTCCTTCAAAATCATAAATTTTTCATCTTAATAATGGTAAAATGTATTTTTTATGTTGGGATTTAATTATTAATTGTTATTTAAACAACCTTCCACTTTAGAGTGTTAATATACCACCTTAAGACATATGCAATGACACAGCTTCGACAAATACACAATTGTTACGACATTTGTTAAAGTCACGTTTTTGACAACTTAAAATAACAATATGTGGAGGCATTGGATCAAATTACTTTTCCGTCTTATAACAATATCTGACAAAACACTTAGACGACGCTCAGGAAGTTTAGTCTACTTACAAATACACAGTAAATGTACCTACAAATCTTTTATTAAAATGCTTTATACTTCAACAGCTACAAGTATGGCTGTGGTGTAAAATATTTGCGTTGTCTTATTACTCTCAGAAAGTGACATTTGCAAGTGGTCGACCAATTAATATTTGGCACGGAAGTAAGTCACTACTTAGGCATACGTATTATCTTGCGGCACATTTTTTACGTGATTTAACTCTTGGGCCTATCTCATAAAACATCAACATTTGGACAAGCAAATGAAGTATTTGCACTTTCAATCAGTGACTTCGACAGCAGGTAAGAGTAACTAACGGCACGCTAACTTACGTACGTTCAGGAGCAATAAAAGTGATTTAATACGTTGATGTACTCAGCTGTGTACAGACTAATGCATTTTTATGAAATGTAGCCTCGTACGCTATTTCCTATATATTTGTTTTATCTAACACTGACTATTATTATCAATATTATTTGTATTATTAAGTAACCATCCCTAGACACAATATTAAATTTATACTTTATGCAACCATTTACCGCATGTCTTGACGTTTATTTGAAAAGAATTATGTTAATCACATAGTTATATCCACAATGTGAAGCTCCAACATAGTCTATTACACACTGTATTAACTAGCGCGCACCATCGGTTATTCTTCGAACTTTCGAAAGTCGTTCTTCTTTCGCTCGTACCCCCCGGGACTACTGATCTCTGGCTCGAGTTAGTTAGCGTTAATCGGATAGCAGTTAGTTGTAATTAGAAGCCTTGGCTACAGGTTTAATTTAGATTAATGAGGTTTAGAAACACGGGCCGGATCCCAGAGAAACTGGGGGAGAGAGCGAAGCAAAGAGTTAGTGAGCAAGCTAAGCTGCTAATTCAGTCCTCGCCAAATTAGACCTCAATTTCCTGTTGCACGATGCATAGATCGTTTCCGTCTTTGCATTATGTTTGTATAGCCTTGTTAGTCACAGCTCTGCATGCCAAATGATGTCCGGTACACGGACACGTGTACAGAAGCAACGCAAATCATTATGGAAAGGGAGACAGAATCAACGTTCTAAATAAACCAAACTCAGTAAACCAAAGAAATAACGCATCTAGTTATACCTTCGTCGACTTGTATTCTTCCCTTACTTGCCTTGGCCTTAATCTCCCTCCATCTTTCCCTGGAAACATCCCAATAGACAGTAAACTGAGAAGAAAAATATATTTATCTAATTTATTAAAGTTATAATTCAAAACAGTTATTCATGAGAGTAAATATTGTCAAAATAGTGTCTTGAAGAATTATATATTTGATAAAATATTGTGCTTATAAAATACAATTTTGGAAATTGACCAACTTATCTTAATTTTGTGTCAAGTGCCGTTAAAACGAATATAATTATATTTAAAATTCCATCATACGAAATCTGTTACATCACTAAAACTTTATTTAAGAAAACAATAACCAATTTTTCCTTAAGCCAAATATGAACAATAAAGCAAGCAGTTAAAGCAGTAAAATAGGAACTACAAAATATAATTAGAATTAATAATCACATTTCATTTTATAAACAATGTTAAGAAATTTGTTTTCGCTCCGGCTAAGAATTTTCAACAGAATGCGTTCCTATAGTCTTATATATATATATATCTATATATATATATATATATATATAATATTTCTATAGACTATGTCAATATTAAATAGTAATATTAAGAACAAATACTGCATGTTGTACCACCAGGCAGGCCTATGTTACAGTACACTATGATTATGTTTATACTTTGAAGTAATAAATACAGCTATATGTTATACAGGCTCACTTTCCTGTACAGAACAATTGCACAGCATAACACTCAAAATGGCCAGCTTAAATGGTGATACGCGATTTCTTTTTGTTTCTTAAAATTTCAATTAAACTGTATAATTATCCGTGTTAATATTTTTTTAGCCACTGTCTAGACGTTATTAAAAGAAAAATGTTTCAGAAGTTGGTTTTATTTCCGTCTTCAGGTAAAGAGAGTTGCTGGACCACTTTTAAGACTAGCCTATTAAGGGAAACAAACTAGGTTTCTGTCCTTCTTTCCTGTGAAGACGGAAGAAGAACCAACTTTCGAAACGTAATTTCAGTGACAGATGACGATGGACAAAGTTAAAAAATGGTGAAATCACCTACAGAAACCTTCATACTTCGACTGTAAAAATAATATTCTATTCTTTCGTTTTGGCTTGCCACCATTTTGCCACTACCTTCGACACCAGTACAAGCTACATTAATATTAAAAGCGTAATCCGTATAGGAATAAAAGCAGTTTCTACATGCGTGCTTTGCAAATATTTAATTTTAAATTCTTCTACATGTTACTAATATATGTGAAGAGCATTTTTATAATATTTTATAAGCCCACAAATTTAAATACAAATACGTGTTTATATTGCTCAAGATGTTTGTGATCTCATCAATACAATTTTTCATTCATAATTTCACTGTAGGTCGTCTAAGCACATGAAAACCTAATTATGACATTCCTGACTACACACATAAATAAATTGTTTTACCTTCTACAAAAAATATGTGAACAAATGCTGCATATTTTCAAAGATCTAATTTGATGACAATAAAACACAATGCTCTAGTTCGCTCGGAAGTTCCTGTGTTCGACATGTTTGTATAGCCAATTGTACGAAGTTAAAAAGATAAAGATTTTTGGTAGCTTCCAATGGCATATTATCCATACCAAATACTATCAAAATCCGTTCAG
>NW_019059681.1:390010-404931 GCF_000696155.1 Zootermopsis nevadensis
GGCCTAAACTTATTCATGTCACGATCGTCGTGAGAAGAACGCATAATAAACACATCCTATATCGAGGTCAATAGAGGAGAGGAAGAACATATATGATACTATTTTGTTTCTGGAATCTGTCTCTGAATCAGTGGCAGGAATGACAAAGGCCGCTAAATGCAGTGACGGCATTTTTATTTGTCGTTTAGACTTCAAAGTCGAATATTCTGTACTGCTAATAACTGTCCAACAAAATTTAATTAAACGAAAATAGTACATACGACCCCTCGAAAAGAGAGGAGGGGAAACGTGAGATACGTCATAAATTGTGTCATAGAACGGTTTTGAGAGTGACAAAAGAAAATTAGTGAAAGAAACTCATAATTTTATACGTTATATTTTTTTATTTTTATTATTTACCATAGAAAGAGAAACTGGGTTGAGAAAGCACAATTTTCAACAAGTGGCACACATTTGTAGAAACATTGTGCCTTTAACCAGTTGAAGGCCTTCTTCCCTTTTCCTTTGATAATGGTATAATAAGTTACAAAGACATCTCAAACCACAACCCCTAGTTTCTCTGACCATACAACAGAACGCCTCTGGCCAAAACCTCAAGAATAGCCTCAGTCCATAATACCTCAGCTCATTAACGGATCATTTTACGAGCTTGCATTGTACCAGCACTTCACCACAGAAACTTAGAATAATAACACTTCAAACGTTCATCATACCTAAATTATCCTGCAACAAATAACTGTTCCACACATGGGCCTGAAGACTGCAATTTAAGTTCACCGAAGCATGTCGCCTAAATAAGATAATGTGTGTGGACAGTTCGACGTAAAGGAATGTCACATACTGAATACAACGGAATTATTAAACGTAAAGTAACACCTCATATTACTTACAACACCACATTAAAACGTTTTAGGTTTCATACTTATCTACGGAATATCAAAGACATTGGAATATATTTCAGAATTCAGTTATATATCTCACCGTTAGGTAAAACGTAATTAGTTAATTAATTATTTTATCTAGAGTGGTAATAACAAACGTAGATACCTTGTAAAATGTTGACAGCGGCGAAAGAAGCAAATGTCCATCGCTTGCAGAGTACACTGACACTCTGGCTGAGGTTGCCATAGCCATAAGCCCTATACGGATATTTCCGATACAGTACAGCACTCGAATTTCTACCGGGCTACCAACAATGTTTAATTAAATGAAACTATTTATAAGAAACTTAGTGAAAAGAAAAGGAAAGAACAAGTAGGTATCCAGTATTACCAGGCCTGTTTCATATTTACTTAAACTGCGTTTTATGCTGTCAGAAATTAATTTGTTTGATGACAATTATCCTGGATCCAATCGGATGTGTCCTACAGTAAGACCTGCAAATAGTACACCTGACCAATTATAATAATGTCATATACACACTGTGACGTTACCTTTGTCCCACCTGTACTTTCCTAACTTTCCTTTTTATCACCCTCTTCTAACCTTACCTTTTTCCTGTCAGAGTGCGCCCCGGTCTTCTTCTGTTTTTTATGTTATACGGGGATCAGTGGAGTGAATCTGTGTCCGGTGATCGGACGATTAACGTCTCTTCCATTTTTCAGACTAAATTTGTGTGGGTCTTTTCCTGGAATAGAAAGTGGGCAGAGAACCGAAACAGGTTCCCAGGGCTCCTTGCTGATTCATTATTCTTTTCTGTGTGACTAATCTATATTTAAATATATAATATATATCTGTTTGATTAGTATTTTGTGACTAAATAACATTCTTATAAAGAATGTGTGCCTGTGTATGTTTCAACTAGTAGGAGAGCGTGGGTTCGATCCGCAGACCTCCGAGTCATCTGAACTTTTGAGGTTTTCATGGCGGTGAGTTTGAAGATGAGTCATCACCCTTGTAATGGCGGCAGCAAGGACATCTGAAACGTCGGTAAACTTCTACCAGTCTACACGGCGCAACAACCCAGAAGACAACCATCTTCAATCTGAACTCCTCGACGACGAAATTTCTTTGAATCTGGGCCATATTTCTCAATCAGTTGAAACACACACTGGCTCACGTTCTTTGTAAGACTATTATTTACTCACAAAATACAAATTAAACCGATATATAGATTCTTAAAACTTTGCATACCGTATAGTGTATTAGAATATCAATAAGCACACAAACATCTATTAACACTATAAAAAAGACACTATTGTCATACGCGTTTCAACCTGAAAAGGTCACCATCAGTATATACATACACAGTCCACGACTGTAATCTTGAGACTTGCAAGGAATGCAGAAAGTCAGTAGCGGTAAAGGCAGACGCTATCTTTCCTCCTTCCTCCTACACCCCACTTCCTTACCCCGCAAGTCTCAAGATTACAGTCGTGGACTGTACTTTGTTTTAGTCATTTTGTACCAAAACGCATAAGTCTCTTCAGGGGTACAACTAAAAGGAGGAGCCAAAGAATAAAATAAGTAGATGAAATTGAAGAAAACGAGGAGAAAGGTTTATTTCTGTTATCGCAGTCCATATTTTGTTCATAAAATCAATATTCCAGATAAGTAAATCTGAAGTACAAATTTTCTACGTTACAATTTAAGGAGCATTTTAATGTGGATTACCAAACCTGTTTGGCCTGTAATAATCATTTGATATTGGCATTATAAACAAATGTAAAACGAAACAAATCACAAGAAAACTTTGAACATACAATTAATATTTGATTTCGTCAATTTCCATAAAGTATCTGTAAATTGCATTTAGAGTATTCAATCAACGTAAAAACCTTACAGACAATGCATAAAAGTGAATAGTATATCGATTTGATTGTGGCTGTGTCGTCTGTCTTCCTATGTGAGGAATATGCTTTTGGGTAGACATTTTGAAAGTTTACTAATTGGAGAGGAAATAAAAACTTAAATAGTACTGTAAACATTTTTCTTCGCAGAAGAGATTGAAGGAAAACAACATACTAAACAAGAAAACCATAAAAAACCGAACTTTCTCTTCCTTTCCGAAGGGAATATCACAAAGGCGTATTAACATCCTTTGCTTCTAAACGACAAGAAACATGTTTGTGCCTACAGCTACTAAAATACCTCATGTTATTTACGAATGGTAAAATTCGCGAAAATTCGGTTTCAGATACAGGATCTACCAGACTACACGATGCTACAACCCAGAAGACAGCCATCTTAGTAATCACTGTCGTAATAACCTCAAATTCTACTACATTAGTTCCGATTTACACCTTATAAGAGCCACCTTAGAAGTCGTGATGTTTGGCGGAACGAACGTTTCTAAATCCCATCATTCTCAAGCGCCTGAGAAAAAACACATGACAGACACTAATTTTTATCAGCCGTGTATTCTACATTTCATAGTGCGTTTGTATATGTCGATGAGGGGCAGTCATCTAGAGTACTGGGTGTGACTAATAAATATTCTGCTTAGTGCTCAATTAGGCCGTGGCGGTGTTAACTTATTTTAGCTTCTGGGAAAATGTTGCAATTTCTTAAGTAAAGTCGAGATAACAACAGCGGCTTTATCAAATAAAAAATCATTTTCTGAAAGTTTTACTCCCTTAATTTGGTAATGAATCTCTTCTTAATATTTTACTGTTTTTCCTGCTACTGCTTCATAGGAGCTACAGCGAACTTTGAGAATTATATCAGATGCCAGATGAAAGTGTGAAAGACCCACAACTTTTGACGGCGCGACATCTGAGATAGTTATTATTATTTTTCCAAAGTAATTAATTTGAAATATTTAAATATGATTTTTAAGCTAAAGTTATATAATCTGCTGAGGAATGGCGCCACCTGTAAACAAGGTAAAGAACCTTTGGTTTCCAAAAATGCGCTTCACTCGTTTCACCGTCTGAGAGCATTTTAGCTTCTCAAGAAAGACACAGCTCCATGAAGTCAATTTCTTTACCTTAAAGGGGATGGACGCTTATTATTACGATATCAATGTACACCAATTTTAACAGATACTGGATGTGAAATGGGAATTAGATTGAAATCAATTTCAGACCATCTGATAAATGTTTCTTCAATGTTATGAAACGAACATTCACATTGAGAGTAAAACGCGACTTAAAAGATCATTCTACAAGAAGTCCTCCTTCTTGAAAGCCTAAACAATTTGGCCACCTTGGTATTATTATGTTTTATCAGCTTTAAAATATTAGTGTCTTACACAATGCCCCTAGCGTTGTTCTCACTTTCAAAGTCATAGAGAATCTTATCACAGTATTGTTTAATATTCTAGTCTATTCCCCTCAACGTTATCTATCAGATGTTCCACTTTAATGCCTTGTTAACACAAACCAGATGTGTTTACTTGCTGCTGAGGTGCTATGCGGGAAACACCGCGGTGTATCTAAACAAAAGACCAGGCAGCTGTCAGCGGTTTATAGAGTCCGTTATAATTATTATAAAGCAAACTAAGAAACTGGCCAGAGCTTACATTGCATTGCAGCCTAAGTAGCTGATCGCTTGACTGATGCCAGTAACAAATATTCTTCACAACAGTAAACTGCTAATGTTAGTTACGACAAATTATATTTTGTGTAAAATAATACAATTTATTTCTAGACTATTTTTCAGCTCGATAAGTTTGTTCGTCAATTGTAATATTATTCGTCAGACACATTAAAATATTTTGACTTTATGCATGACCCCTTATATCAATACATATATGTGTGCAGGGCTACACATAATTTATAACTTCTTTCCAAATAAAACGCTACAAATTTAATTTTATCTACTAAAATAAACGAGGTATATCACTGTGGTTGGTGTCACTGCACAGACCTACAGTAATCTTGGCAGACCGAAAATCAAGAAAGATTTCAGGTACTCACGGCGACGAGTAAGTTTTCGACGTTTCAGAGGTGCTTGATGCCTCCATCATAAAGACGATAAGTAAGCCAGGATGCAGCGCAACAACTCAGTCAGCCATCTTAAAGAACAAGATCTTTAAAAAAGTGCACAACTGGCACTGAACACCATCCATAGTCATTTCTGAAAACAATGTGCGGGTAACATGCATACTTGACGAATTCCACTACAGCATATTAACACTACGTATAATAGCAAATCGCGAAGGCGAAGCACCGCTGAAAGATGACCAAAGCGAGTCAATGTGTATGATGTTGGATTGCTTTATCCAATTGCCTTCCTCAAAACCAATTTTCTAATATCCACCTAAATGATATCCTCCCAGTTTCTTGTCCATCTTTCAAGTGGACGTTCTTATTAGACTTCAGGGATTCATTTTTACTGCTGACATTTGACTGAGGTCTAGGAAAACATATTTATTTAAAATAAATAACATAATGCTGCTTCAGCATTAATGACACGAGATCGCAGACTCTGAAACTTCCAGAGAGATCAGATTATCACAGCGGTGAGTCCGAAGGAGACTTGTCTTCTGGGATGTTGCGCATTGTAGTCTTGTAGAAATTTCAGAGGTGATTACTCCCTAATACCGAATCACCTTGATAATGGAGGCAGTATGCACGTCTGAAACATCGGTCAGTTTCTACGAAACTACACGGTTCAACATCTTAGAACATGGTCGTCTAATCCTTTCCGTCTAATTCCTCTGTTAAACAGAGAGGTATATTTGGAACCTTTAATGTGGTCGCTCTGTGAGAATCAATAAACCGAGCAGAGAATATTATATGCGGACAAAAGATTAGAACACGTTATTACCTGCAAACATCTTTTGCTGGAGAGAAATATTAATCCCATACCCACCGAATGTTCTTATACTGTTAATATGGAGGCTCGGAAGTGAGGTCCGTGATATGGACTTCTTCTGTGAACACGGTAATATTATAATTTAAAAAATATTAAATAGTAAGAACAACATGTAACCTGAAGTCGCTTCATTTCACTGTTATCATCTGAAGAAAATGCGTAAGATCTTTTCGAGTCAGTAGGCAAAATTACCGAGCAGATTTGTGTAGCAGTTAACACTCTTACCTTGTATTCAGGCGGTACTTGCTTTAAACCTCGATCAGCTATTGTCATTAATTCTTTTCGGCTCTTTTTCTGGACTTCTCAGTCTTTTTCCGAGTCGAAAACTTCATATAGAATGTCCGCTTCCTTCCAGTACCTTACTTATTTACCATGTTGGATATATCCCGTATGCTGTTGAATAAACCGTCGTCAAGTAGGATGAGAATTACTCTGCTTGATTAAACACTGAAGGCAAAACACAGGAAAAAGCATATCTTTCTGTTTATAAGTATCGTTTGGAAAAATTCGTTGCAAATGGCGGATTTCAATTATTCGCTCTTATCCATTTGTTTCCAGTTCTGAAATGGTGTAAGAACAGGAATATATTAATCAGTACATTGCCCGACTGACAACGTACTAAACGACCTAGTTTAGAACACTGGTAGGGGCAAGATATTCTTCTACCAGTCACTGCGCCAGACCGACTCTGGGAATCTTTCCTCGTGGGTAAAGTATGGCGTCACTTTGATCATTCACCTCAATCTAGTTGCGAGTTAAAATTGAGTAGGAGATGTATTCCTATACTCCCAGTCGCCTCCATGACGTAAAGCGAGACAACTTTATTTTATTTCGCAGTTTGGAGGTTCAAATTTGGTACTTTGTGTCTACAAAGAATAAGTCGGTGGCTCCCGCACTACCAGATCCACATTTGTTGATGGTAGGGCTGTAAAGCCATTCGAAACCAATTTTCTAACTTTCAGAACACAATAGTGATATTTTCTGTCGCGTTTTTATTATACGTCTAATGTGTCTGTAAATTTGTACTGACACGAGGTTTGGTTAGGCCAGCCATCGTGCTATTTAGGGCCATAAACCTTACGGTTTTCGATTAATTGTTCTATATAAACTACAAAAGCTTGCGTTAAATAGGCTACGATTCTATAGGATTATATTTAAGCAACTGATAAGTCTACTTCCTCTCGTAAGTCAGTAATAATACGTTAACAGTACACAACCCCATAATAACAAATCTTTACGACATTGCCATTCGTGTTTCCAAGTTTCACATTACAACCCATAAAAAATCATTTAAGTGTACGTATAAGTTAAATTTTATGACTGTGTGCTACTAAAATGAATACCAATTAAGATGTTATCTTGAAACAAAAATAATAGCGAATAAGGAAAGTGTTTGTAGGTAAAAGTGCCATAATATTACATTAATATAGGAAGGTTTAACACGCTATTGTAACATTCTTAGTTAAAGTTGTTTCTTCATTTTAAACAAGAAAAGCATGAGTTTAAATAACTAGGCCTAATTACATTCCATGTTAGGTGGCTTACTTGTCAACACGGCATGGCTCGTCCTCAGGTTGCGGATAGAGGTATGAAGTGTAGCTACGAACAGGTTGAATAAGCAGTCGCGGACAGTCGACAAGGGGTGGTCATCAAGCTTGGGATGTTGGGCGTGAGGGTAACAAACCTGCACGATAAAGAACGTGTGTTGTTACGAAATATCTAAACGCGCCTCGGACGTGGACTCAAGCTTTGGCACGACCTAGGCATTGTAAAAAGGACATGAGTCTTGGCACTTGGAATATGAAGAATCTACATTGCAGGTTTAACCAAGTCAGTAGTGGGGTAGTTAGAGAAGTAAAAGTTAGATTTTATGGGAATATGAGTGGTTACTTGGGAAGGGGTGAAATATCTCACTTACTCACTCTATGGTGCAGGATATATTCTTTGAAAAGTCGTCTGTTTACTCGGCTTGTCGAAGAACAGCCCACATTCTTTATGGAACCAGAAGGTTCATCATCGTGTTCACAAAATCCCTCCACTTGACTCTTTTGCTCTCATACAGCACTTTTGCATTTGCTGTATGGGTGCAAAACTTGGTCTGTCACTTTGAGGGAGGAACGGATTGAGGATCTTTGAGAACAAAGTGTTGAGGAAGATATTTGAACCTAAAGAGGAAGGAGACTGATCATGAAGATCTCTCATAATGATAAACTTCACTGCCTGTACTCCTCACCTGATATTGTTAGGGTGATTAAATCGAGGACGATGAGGTGGGTGGTACATGCTGCAC
Source organism: Zootermopsis nevadensis (assembly GCF_000696155.1). The sequence continues at coordinate 398,061 of NW_019059681.1, forward strand.
GCATGGGGAGGGGGAGGAGACATAGGCGTAGGTGAGAGGATTACGTAAAGATGGACCATTGGGAGATAAGAATCAATTGAGCAAACTGGATTCAACTGGATCAAGAAAGAGTCAAGTGGCGGGCTTTTGTGAACACGGTGATGAGCCTTTGGGTTCCATAAAGAAAGTAGGCTATTCTTTGACAAGCCGAGTGTACAACCGACTTTACAAAGCATATTGTGCACCATAGAGAGACAGAGAAAGAAATAGGCCTAAATAAACTAACTGCCCATAATTGAATATCTACCTACCCAACAGACTTCTAACTTCGATTATGTAACTTGCTTGTACCTGTCTCGCAAAGATGATACAGGTTAATCATACATTACTTTACTTGTTCATTAAAACTGTCACAATCGTGGTTTTCTCGAAAATATATAATCTTAACTAGCTGTTTATTAAAGTGTGATTTTAAGACTGAGTCTTTAAGGTTTAAGTAAGCTATTTCAACAGTGGAGATTGCAAGGTATAAAAAACACCTTTAAGAGTGTTGAGAAATCTTGGACAAGTTATTAATTGCATTTAAACCAGGAAATGATCCGTTAAGTAGCCGGTGAAGGAGATAGCTGCACACGTTGACCGGGGCGACAGCTAATCTCTTGCGGATCACAGTTTCACAACCACTGCTCTAGATCTGTCTGTATGTTAGACTAAAATACTCAGGTGATGTGCTTAAATCTTTCTGTGTACATATAATCTTACTTTAATATTGACGTATTTAAATACTCTTGATTGGCGAGCGTTCTTATTGGCCAGTTTTATGTCAGGCTATACGCGACGTTAAAGGAATATTGCCTGTTTAGTACCGTATCTTGGTATATTTTGAGGATTTACATATAGGAAAATTATGTATGAATTTAACAGTAAGCCCATACGTGTTTCGCTATAAAATAATTAAGATTATGTTAACTATGAAACCTATCAAAATCACATAGAAATCATTCTCCCACAAAATAAATTGACAATTTCAGAATATTTTTTAATCTTTATGTTTCCTATTATAATACCTATAAGAAACTGTTGGTAAATGTTTATTCCATCTGCTTCAGCAGTAAAGAAATCTTCATTCTGAATTATTGGTTTTGTCTGATTCTCACTGTATACAGGGAAAACTATCTGAAACAGCTTTAACCAATCGATCTTTATAACGGTGAAGTGTTACACCTATATAATTTAAACTAATTTCGGTTTCGAAAGTTAATCTTTATTAGAAGATAGCTGTCTTCTGGGTTGTTGCGCCGTGTGGTCTGGTAGAAGTTTACAGACTCTTCAGAGGTCCTTGCTGCCTCCAACCCAGAAGACAGCTATCTTCAGACTCACCGCCGTGAAAACCTCAAATCATGCTTAATCTTCATTACTGACAGTCATTCTACAATTAAAAGCTACATATCCGAGGCAACTGAAAAAGTTATGTAAAACAAAATAAATGAAGCAACAAATATATTAAAACTAGAAATACGAAGATATTGGAAAGTCACTATGAAGGTTGTTAGCTACGAAATTTTAATAAAGTTTGCTTAGGTCAAGGAAACATATTTTTATGTTCTTTATGAGGCGGAAACAGAAACAGCGGCCTCGAATTGCGAATTGAGCTCCGCTCCTATGGCAGTCAAGTTTATACGTTTGAAAGGACAAAGCAAATACTTATTTCTTGCAGTGAATTTCATCAACATAAAAACTATGTCAAAATATCATCTACCTTCTTTTCACGAGTTTCGTATTTGAAACACGCGAACAGACACAGAATTTTCTTTAGTCCCACTGAATATAAAAAGTATAGCACAATTTAATTTGTTAGTTTATGTAATGAAATGAAATGCAATATCGTTCTCAGGGAAGAAGAGTCTGAGATGTTTGAAAACAAAGTGATGAAGATATGTAAACTAACAAGAGATTAAGTAAAATTCGTAAAATTTGAGTGATTAAATCATGCAGGATATGAAAGATGCATATAAAATGTATTTGGCAAACCTGTGGGGGCGACATAACCTTAGAGACCCTAGGCGGTAGGCGGAGGTTAGGCCCATTGAGAAATATAAGTGTGTCTGGTGGTGTAATGTTAAAGTGTATCTCTAAGATGTAGGTCGTTAGGGTGTAAAATCGATTCATTTTGCTCAGCAAAGTGTACATAGTGGGTGTTTGTTAACAGTTTATTTAAAGTCGAATAATTTCTTGATCAAATTATTGAGTATTGCCTGCTCAGAAAAGGAATTTGCTTCATAGGCTCAGAGTTATAGTAACAGAAAGCTATAAGCTGAGCAGTTTGCGCTTATGCGTACTAAAGAATAGGATGGGTGAAACTCGTAGTGCATAGCGTAGTGAATATAAGAAATGTGCACAAAATTTCAATACAAAGGTCTAAAACATAAAACCATTTAGAAAACATAATTTTTGAGTCATATAAAAAATAAAAAAGGTCGTTGATTCCATGAAGAAACTAAGAACAGATAAACTTTGAATGTCTCCCAAGAGCCCATTTCGGATACTATGAACTTAGTGCCAATATCTATATTTGTGGTCAATGACTGCGCTGTTACAGATTCTATGACGAAAGAGTAGTTTGTTGTTTCCTAATTGGAAGTTCTTATTACCATGCAGTTTCTAATCTTTTGTTTTCCCGTCCGCTGCCTAAAAACAAGATTAAAATATAAGAATTTCCTGCTGTTCTTATGAGTGCCAAAATTGGTATCTCAGGTCAATGGAAGAAGACAAATTGAGATGTTTTGAGAAAAGGCTCCTGAGGGAAGTAATTAAACCTAGGAGGGAGAAAGTAACACATGGCTGGAGAAAAGTGCATAATAAGGAGCTTCGAAATTTGTACTAGGTCAAAAATGATCAGGATTATCAAATCAAGGACAATGCGATGGGCGGTATGTGTAACACTCATGGTAAGTATGAGATATTAATAGGTGGTTTTAATATAAATTGCGTATAGAAGAGGCCGGCTGGGAGGCATAGACTTCGGGTAGATGGGGATTTGTGGGCATAATTTAACTAGCTCGGGATCGGAGTTGATGTGATCACGGTAATGAACCTGAAGATTTCATTGGAGAAGGAGAGAGTTTTGGGGTAACCACTATTAGCTTCTCAAGAATATCTGCCCGATGGAATTAGTTATGTTTGAAGAACGAAGAATTTAAATAATTTCTGTCAAACGTAATTCATTTTATATATTTAAAATCATTGTGGCACACTGGTTTTTATTACCAATACCGTTCAGACACTTCATCTGCTATTACGGATGATGAATCGTTCTGTCATACAGTAACAATAATGTGCTGAATTCATCCATCGTATAATAACTTTACAAGTACAAGTCTGTATTGATGATGGAGACCCTCAAGGACATCTGCACCGTCGGTAAACTTCTACCAGACTGCACGGCACAGCAACCCAGAAGACAGCCATCTTCAGACTTACCGCCGTGAAAACTTTACATCCTACATATGTTCTTAAATTTCAATGATCTAATGAAATGTAACACTGGCCGCTGTACTGCATATTAGATGACATTAGTTTTGGTGGTAGGTAACATATTAACTGAACTAAAGTTCGCTGTCTATAAAATTCCCTGGTAAACTATGTAACAAAAGAATTCTTATACTTTGCTAGTTATACTCAATACGCACATTTTCCGTCAAATTGCGTCATGCAAGAAAGATCACAAATTGAAAACTAAGGATTGCTGAACCATGTTTTGTTTTTGGGGTGTAAAACTAACCACTGAAATTTGTACGTCTAATATTCAAACAGTCTGTATACATACACGGTGTCTTTCTATATGTACTCAATATATTCTGAGACGAGTATGGATCGACTCACACCCACCAGCTTTTATCTGCCCGGTTTTGTGACACTGTCAGCTCTCATCGAAAACTAAGCACATCCTTCGTTATCTGCGTGGGTCAATTTGTGCAGGATAAGAAAATGTACAGCGGTAATTTATATAAATTCTATCTTACGTTTTGTTAATATTGTCTGGTTGGACAGCTCAGCGAATAAAATACATGGTTACTTGCAACACGGCCGGGATTCGATTTTCAATCAGACAGTTTTGATTTTCTTCTTCGTAACCACTTCCACGATTGTAGACAAGCTGAGTTTAACAGTGGACATGGGTTCACTTTAGGAGGAGGGAGACAAAACAGTTGGAAATAACTATTCGTATCCATCTAGTATCACGCACGAGAGGAATAGGATGGATTTCCACCTCCATGCCTCTGTGGTTTATCACGCACATGGAAAGCTATTGTGTCTCTTTCGTCTGTATTTATTTGCACCTTTCATGTAGAGTTTAAATTGGATTGAGCTATGACTGTAAATTATTAATGTGAATATTATTTCGATTCTAAATTTTGATTTGATAGATCGACATATTTTTGTTATCATGAAGCTAAACCAAATTTCAAATTAAAATCATTGCCGTCTTTCTACATGGTTGTTGGGTGTTATAATGCATGAAATGCAGATATCGATCTAATGTGTAATGTTTTTTTTGCACATTTAATTTTGTGAAAGGACAAAGGTTGGTGATGAAAGCTAAACTCTGGATAGGCTGACATTGATATAACAATTTTGTTACCAGTAATCAAAGCTGATTTGCAAACAACCGCTTCAAAGTAAAAATAAATGCCCTGTAATTTCAGTATTCTTCATAATAACAATTAATAATAAAAAAACTGGGGTGACTTTGATCGACTGATTGGTCTGTCAGATACTGCAATTGAATCACATTAAATAACTTTTAAGATATTTATTTTTAAGAATGTTAATAAACAGTGACAACATTTTCCTGACATCAATATTTCATTAAAAATTATGCGCTATTCCTTCATATTAAAAGTTTTCAACTGTGTCCGAAAGTGTGATTATGATTTGTAAACACGTTAATAAAGAGACAATGGCATTTAGTCTATTAATATCAGTGTATTTTCTTTTCAAAACTATACACTATTTTTTCGCCCTTACTGTATACATCTGGTTCTGGAAGTGTGGTTATAATGTCTTCTTTATTCCACTCACTTACTGACACACCATATCTAACTGCTTTGAAAATATTTTTTTGCCCAATGCCTTGAAGCCTTCACTTACATATCCAGAACATCAAGAATACTGCAGACATACGTATAAATCTGACTTCTTCTGGAGTCAGAACTGAACTTCAGCAGAACACAGTTTCCAGTTCCCAGTGTTTAATCATCTTTAGGTAGTATTTTTTCTGATCCTCCTTCTGATGGAATTATTTCTGCATCAGAGTCTTGTTTATGGCTGATATAATCAATGGCTGAGTCTTGAAAGTCTGCATTTTTGCCGCGGGGCAATTCGTCCTGACTTCATATCCAAACGGCTTTGTTTCCTGCTGGATGTATAAACACTACAATCTCTTAAATCTAAAGAAACTTTGTTAGTGAGTAATTCATTTCTTGCGAGACTGATGATTCACTCTAGGTTTGTGACAGCTTCTTAAAAACTTTATTCTCTTTAGAAAAAAAATTCCCGTAGCTTGGAGTCGACTTTTCACAAGCACTACTGCAAGAATCTTTCTTTCCGTATTGTTCCAGTAATTGAATATATTTGTTTTCAGTGCAGAAGTTGTTTCCGCCATGCTTCTTCCATTGGTTAAAAACGAAAAAGATGGATGAGCTGGCACAGATAAATGTGTTGAGTTTGGAGGCAAACAAACAAAATAAATCATTTTCTTCTCAAGTTTTAATCGCAGTAGCGTTAGTGTGAGAGTATAAATTGATAATCTCTTATGAGCACTTATCGACTTTGAAGAATTTTACCATGAGGTAAAATTGTCAGTCGAGACCAGTTATCAAATGCCTCGGAATCAAACGAACCACATTTGTTCCTTATATAATATGAAAGCTGTGAGCAGCACTGCTTGCTGCAATATGGAGATTCTTTAGGCCCGTTTTGACACCGTGTGTTCCACATGCACTAACTCTTACAAACGATGTATGGCGGCAACAACATACCACCTACAGGTCCACACATGGCGTAATTCCAAATATTTAAAAAAAATTTCAGGATATCTTTGGCATGCCTGACATTTGTTTTTCTATAACACAGAAAGAACTACGTCTAGAACTGAGGTAATTTGTAGTGAAGAGTCGTCACCTTTTTCTATTGTATCTAGATAATGCTTAAATATGCGAATGTCTACTACACTAAAGAGAATCCCTAATCTCAGCATTCTACTAGTGTTTATATTATGTTCCCCCTCCTCTAAAAGCTGAGTTTGACGGCCAGGTATTTTAATGCAGTTGCCTTTCTATTTATTACAAAGCGCGGATTGACAATGACCTGCCTACATTTACTACATTTATAGGAGGGACAATGATATTTTAAATTCAGTAATACTTGTAGTTTCTGGCACCAGTTTTCTGCGTTCACAAACCAACTCTCAGACGCTATAAAGCTAAAAAGAAACGATCATGTATGATTTGAGGTTTTCACGGCTGTCTCCTGGGTTGTTGCACCTAGTAGTCTGGTTCTACCACATTACACGGTGCAACAACCAAGAAGACTGCCGTCTTAAGAAACGATCATTTTCGCAGAACACTAAAAATGCTTGTCACATGGTAAATTCGTGTCTCCTAATTTTATTCGTAATTCATTTAACGGCGATTGACTGTATAACATCGAGTGAGAGAATGACAGTGATAGTGAATTTAAAAAGATATGGAAGAAAGTAGTCGTGGCCTGATTTAAAGACTTAACTCGGAATTTTCAGGATGGATTGAGTAAAACTATGAAAACCTACAGCAGGATAGCTTGTCTCCGGGCCGAGAATTAAACCCAGGAGATCCCGAGGGGAATAAAAAGC
>NW_019059681.1:405623-416844 GCF_000696155.1 Zootermopsis nevadensis
GATCGTTTTCTTTCGATTATTTTTGACAATACACAGAAAGAAAATTTGATATAGTGGAATTTTACGAGTATAAAATAAGGTAGAACTGGTTCCCATTTGAGAATGCATTTCATTGAATGTTTTTGAACTTGCAAATTAACTAACCAAATAGATGGCTTTCGAAATCCGAATGTTTATCACTGAATTAACCAAAGCCCTCCACCGGTCCCCGTCCTGGGCCAGCAAAATCTAATCGCCTTCAACTCCTATCTCCCACCGATCCCGTTTCAAATTATCTTCCCATCTACGTCTAGATCTCTCCAGCAGTCTCTTCCCCTCAGGCCTCACAACCAATACCTGATTCACACCTCTCGTCCCATCCATGCATGTTACATGCCTTGCCCATATTTTCATTCTTCTTGAATTATCAACGTGACAATATTGGAGAAGGGGTACAAATTTTAAAGTTCACCATTATACAGTTTTCTCCAAACCACATCCACTTCTGTCCTAGGCCCAAATATCCTCCTCGACACTTTATTCTCAAACACCTACAATCTATGTTCCTCCCTCATTTTGAGAGATCAAATTTCACACCCACACAAAACAACGGGAGAAATTGTTGTTTTGTTTATTTTAATCCTTAGGTTCCTAGAAATCAGAAAAAAAAATTTTGAACTGACAAGTAGCAAGCATTTCCGGAATTTAGTCTCCTCCTAACTTCTTCATGAGTATAATTTTTATTTGTTATTATTGTTCCCAAATATTTGAACTTTGTCACGCTTTCAAAGGATTTATTAGCCACCCTAAGATAATTCTGCCCGCCTGTCTGCTGACGAGATACTAACATGTACTTAGTTTATTCTGAATTTACCCCACCTGTCTACTAGCCTCTAGTAAAACTTCTGTGTTCCTTTCTATTGTATTTATAAGGTCCCCCAATAAATTAACATCATCAGCATTTGCCAATAGCTGATGTGTCCCATTCAATTGCAAACCCTCCTGCCTATCTTGGACTTTCCTGATGGCATATTCTAGTGCAAAGTTAAAGAGCAAGGGAGACAAAGCATTTCCTGTTTAAGGCCGCTCTTAATGGAAAATTAGTGAAATAAAAATATTTACCTATAAGAATTTTGCTACAGGTTTCATTCAAGCACATTTAATTAGATTGCCTAGCTTCTTTGGTACACCAAATTAGATAAAATTATTATATAACACAACTCTCTTAACAGAGTTGTAGGCTTGAACTTACAAATTTCATTAGGGGAATAAAAGTAGCACGTTAAGAAATGCAAATTAAATCTGATTTTGCTGGAGAAATACAACAAAAGTAATAAATCATTTGATTAAATATTCTTTTCGGGCGTTAAATCCAAGAGTCTTATAAATCCGTATTCAAATAAGCTATAAAATTCCTTGAATTGAGAACTAGACCATTTCAAGTTCTCTCTTTGTGAGGACAACATAGACAAATGAAGAAAAATATTTTTTCCCATAGAAATTTAATTCCGCTTTCCATATCCAGAACAACAGACATCAGACCGTCCCACTAAATTTTCAACGGGTTGTAAATAAAAATCTGTGGTTCATTTACAATCCATAAAATGTTTTGCATGGTACCGGATACCAGAAAGATAAAATTTTCCTTTGTATTAGGTCCGTATGGTCATGTTTGCTGGGTGCTTTTCTGAATACGAATGACCATATCCCCACAATTCCCCATAAGTTTGTAACCATCAGAAGATATAGACAACAATACGCCTGAAATATAATTCCCCCGCGTTTTACGACGAAGCGTGACTTGGATTTAACCAATAGCACTTAAAGTATATTACCAAGAGAGACGGCAAGTTGGTTTACTTCCTAACTACAATGGCTTCAATTTCTTCGCAGGAGTAGCGCGGGATCTGATAGAATTGCCTCTGAACTTATGTGAACAATATCTACCCAATACATAATGTGATTCTGGGTCATTAGGGGCAGCAAAACCTTCCTATTGTTAATTTCATACTATAAGAAATAGATTAACTAGGAGATAGGCGACCAGTTTTCGATTTTCGGAAGGGGAAGAGATTCTTTTCTGCTCCATTTTTAGAACCATTACTGCATCACATTTCTGCTTGAAAACATTATCATGATGTGTGCATAAATTCACCTTTAAATCTGTCTAAAAGTTAGTCTTAACTTTGATGCAACATAATTATTAATGGCATAAGAAAGTCTAATTTTAGGATGGAATTTAAACTAATTCCGGAATTTATAATTACAATTTGTTAAAATTAGATTTAAAATTTGACTAAATACGAGGCTCGTCCACAAAGTAAGTTTCCCTGGGGCCGTTTACAGAAACAAAACACAATTTCATGGAAATATTTATTGCAACAGATACAGCAAGTGTCCAGCTATTTTTCAACATATTCGCCACCGGAATTGAGACATTTGTCATACCGTGGGACCAACTTTGGAATCCCTGTTCACTGGGAGCGAGGTCCGGGCTGTAGGGTGGATGATTAAACACCTCCCAGCTGAACTTCTGCAGGAGACTTGCTGTCCGTCGAGCCGTGTGCGGCCTAGCGTTATCACTGACCGCACTTCACAGTCGGCGGGAGCTGGAATAAGAACCTCCATCTTCAACAGCTGCAACGATGCTACTGTGAGAACGCGGGAAGTGCCGTTAGTGCATGCGCCATGCTACGTCATTGCTCTATCACGTACGCACAGTCGCTTTGCGCAATATAAGGTTTGCTAGCTGTGGGACGAGTGGGAAACTTACTTTGTGGACGGGCCTCGTATCATAGGGAGATCAGAAATAGAAACAGAATTTTATCTGAAAATCCCAACGTAATAGATCACCGCTTCAAAAACTTAGGCGTAGGTGGGAGAATAATATTAAAACTGGTCCACAGAAATATGGTATGAGCATGTATCAGTACTGAACTGATTCAACGGATTATCCAGTAGCAGAATACTCTAAGCACGATAATGGTCCTTTGGGATTTATAAAAGCCAGGACACGTTTTGACCAGCTCAGCGATTTCAGGCTTTCAAAAAAGAAACTTCCTATGGATTTAGTCCAGTATTGTGGTTTACGTTAAGGATAACAACAGAACAGAACAAACCTTTTGTTTTGAAAAAAACTCTGGCAAGCAGGAAAAGTAGGAATATATTTTATGGAGCTCAATACATTTTCGGAGTACTGAATCCATAAATCATCTCCAAATTACACACTTAAATATAACAAAAAACTTTATACAAATAATAAATGTAAAGAACACAGCCATCTTTTGACTCTCAGCCGTGAAAACCTTAAATTGTACTTAACAAAAGTAAAAGTAAATTATAACCAAATTTAACACTTAGTCTCATTTAAAATATTAAGCAGAAACGTTTTATCACACCTCTTTGTACAAAGCAATGAATAGTTCTCTTATTCTAAACATCCCGCACAAGTTGTATGAAAAAGTGATTTTTAAAATTTCGGTTTCTAACTCCTTAGGTTGCAGCCAGAAACATACAAATTAAATTGTTCATTTATTCATATTTAACCTCGTTGTAAAACTCAGGCTATATATCGTCCTATAAAATGATGATTAACGAATTATGAATGGGAAAATATATGGAAGGGAGTGGTCGTGGCCTAATTAGAGACACTATTTTGGTATCTTCACGGAGGAATTGATACAACTACGAAAAACCTTTGTCAGGAAAGCAGGTTTCCAAAACGAAAGTTGAAATCGTGATTCCTGAATACGAAGCAGAAATGTTTAGCCAGTCGACCGCGGTTTTCAGTCCTACGAATGAAAATAATATGTTCTGTTATCTCATATTAAAAAAACGTAAAAGAATACACACACATTATTAAAACGTATGCATGATTCAAATGTTACCTGATACAAAAATAACGACTTCAATTTTGTTCGATATTTTTTGTCTTAATAAAATCATTCTTCTTTCACGTAAAAGATGCGTAGCATAGTGAGTTATAACTAGCCATACAAGTGAATATAATGGAAATTGCTTTTGTCTATGCTATATTTTGCAATTAAAACACAGCAAGTATTTCTAAATGTAGTTTGCCAGGGACGCGGTACAATTCGTTTTGTAAGTACCACAGGGGAATTTCCTATAGTGCTGTCGGGATGTGCTTCAGTCCTGGCTGTGACAAAGCGAGAGGATGAGAGGAAGAAAGAGACAGCTAGGGTGAAGTATTTTTCGTTTGATAGCTTAATTAACTTCCCATGTAATACTTTCTATTACGTAAATCCTCGTAACTGTGTCTAAATCCAGATTTAATACTCACTCTCCTTTTGACTTTCATTATTTTGTTAATTAAAATATTTAATTACGATGTATTAAACATCATTTTAGAGTATCTTTGTAAAATGAGAGGAACGTCATGAGGTTTTATCTACGGCCTTCAAAGCCACGCATTTCAATCTGGAAGCAAATAACGCAGTACGTATTCAAGAAAACATTTACACAAAACTAAGTACCAAGCACTGTAGTACAAGAAAGTTAAGGTTCGGCAATACTATTATCAGCTAATGAAAACGACTTTAACCCAGTTCTATCCATTTACCATCCTCAAATCTATTTTAGATCCATCTTAATGTTATCTTCTCGTATTCTAGATGTTCCAAATGGACGGTTTCTATGGAGATCTCTTCGATAAAATCCCGCATAATTCTTAACTAGGCCATTTTACCCACATGTTCAGTTTGACGTAACCTACTAGATTTCATAGCTTTAAGATTACTAACAGTAAGTGATGTACATTCCACGACATTCCTCGTTATGTAACAAGATTGGAAAATTCCAACAGTTTTTATCACGCTACAACACGGGTGTTAACGTGAAGCTGGTAACCAAGGAAATTATAAATGTAAACATGGTATGAATTGTAACAGTGGTGTACAAGGTAAATGTTGCAACATTTTGATCCAAGAGCACTGCCTCAAAAATAAGTTCCAACAATGACCTTGCTCCACATCGTCACAACAATGAGTCCTCGCAAATAGCTTCGGTTAATTTTGTTGCAAAGGAGTCTAGAAGCAAAAATAGTGAAGATACGTAATTTAAAACTGCAAAATTGTCCACGTCAGTCGACAATGAAAGAACAAAGCAAAAACGCCGCAGACTGACAGAGAGACAAGAACGAGCTCACTATAGAGCGTGACGAACATTTAACAAAGCCTCTGACTACACTGAAACATCTTTAATGTTCTCAGCCTACGGAAGGTTAGGTTAGGTAAGATTTAACCTGTGAAGAACTTCGTCACTGATATCGAATGAATATTTTATATCAATGTAAATTGTAACAAAATTACAAACCGTCTCTCTCCAGAATTGTCGTTTATCAACTTGTTCATTATTGTTTATTACCAGCTCGCGGGTTGTCAAATTATAAATAAGGACAACTTATTGAAATTTCACAGAAATTAATTAGAAATTCCAGAAAATAGGTTCACATTACCAAATGTTGTAGTTTATTTTTATTAACTACTCAGCTGAAAACGCATAAATATTTAACTTAGATGATAACAGTTTTCTCATCGTGCATCGTGATCCATATTACAAAAAATATACGCAGGCCGCACAAAAAATCGTTGAGACACAGACTGTGAAATCCAGAACTAAATTATGCTTTATTTTCTGTGATGCAAGTTTAGGGGAAGTGGAATTAAATTTAGCTGATAGAAAGCCAATATTAACATTTTTATATCCGTTGTTTGCAACGGATCGCTACCTCATACCCTATTTACGCAGGCTGTCAAAAAAGATCTGTACACATATTCAACGAGTAAAGTAAACACTTTTTGTAAACTAAACCATAACATACGTCAACATTGGCACTTAGTGGCTTATACATATAATTATCTGTTGGTATCAGTGTGTTTGGAATAGGAACATGCGCAGTATGATTACTCCTCCCCCCCCCCCTACTGCCTAGAAGACTACGAGCTTACATCATACACAAGTGTTCTTCATTATCTTGATACAGATTCAACTTAAGAGCAATTTGTGCCTTGAATTTTGATTTTTAAAATAAACGCTGTTTCTCCTCTTCATTACGTGCTTTTGAGACTCAAGAAAGTCCAATAAGGGTGGTGATTATTTTCTCCCGTAGTTTTGATACGTGAATCCTTTATTCGAAACAAAATGTTAGCTTGCTCTTGGAAAATATATCACGTACTATCTGAACACATTTCTATACCACGAGTTTTTTGTTACTTTTCCTCGCACTTTCTAGCTCGCGCACACGCAAACACAAACACATTCTAAGACTAAATATTTCAAAGGTCAAGGCAGTCAAACGTCAATATTAGAACAGCCGCAAGCCTTGCCATACTAGAGAGTGGCTCGTTAAGTGTGTACTGGTTCAGTGGGAAGTAAGCGAGCATTAAATAATCGCTATGCATTGGAAATATAGAGGTTATGACCAATTTCTCAATGCCTAGTTACTTCCCACCCACCCTATAGTAAGAGCATTCTCATCTATTACTGCGTTATTTTACTGTTTCCAGTGTTGTATGGAATACCGATAATCGTCTTTGGTTGTGGCGTCGCGACGTTTTGACAGTGTCGTGTCGTATGGCTTGCAGGTTTGTCTTTAATTTGTTCTGATTCTTGAGACGACGTTGGGGCGATAGGCGTCGCTTCGCTCGGCGCCGGCTTGTATCGTATGGCTTAAGTTAGATGGGTTAAATTACGGAATATTAGAATATTTCACATTGGGATAAATTATGTTGAATACATTTTTCCTAGGTTAGGTTAGGTTAGGTTAGGTTAATTCGGATTAGGTTGTGTTACTGCGAGAAGAAAATGTTGACAATGAAGTGGCTCGCAAAGTTTGTAGTCGAATTGCCAGAGTCGTGGCATTCCGAGGGTCATCTGGACCTTGGGTCCACTTTGGGGTGATTAACATCCGGAATTCTGATGTTGGGTTTCCGATGTGTCAATTACATTCCGAGGATCCTCTTCGCTTAATTTGAAATCTTTGATAGACGTCGGGACGACAATCGTAGCGACGATCGGCTGCTTGTAGTGTGTCAACCAAATAAATATCTTTGGACCATTACTTCACAACTTGACAAGGGTCTGAACACGATACCTTTATATACAGCACTGGTGTAAATTGAGGAATATATGTAATGAAATATTTACGTTGTAGTTTTGATTAATTATTAGATTGTGTGAATATAGAAGTATGTTTGGATAAATATTTGGACCTACAATCTTTTATTGATAAAGCCTCATGCTAATAATTGTAATGCTATTTATTCTTGAGAATGCAAGTGGAAAATCCGTTCTCGTCTTCCTGGGAGGGCTACATTTTACGTTCTTGTGACGAAACTTCAATACAAAAATTCTTTGTGAACAAAATTTGTTGTTGTTTTTCCTATAGGCGACAGTATATGAAGTCCTTTCATTACTTAAACTTTTGAGGAAGTCATATATAACCGTACATGTGAAAATCATTCCTCTCTGGAATCAAAGTCAATTTTGATTAAAAGAGAATTTAAGTTTTATTGATTACAAAAACGAAAAACTGTTTAACTGAAAAATAAAAACTTTGAGTCCAGGCGGGTTAGTACAGTTCTTCTTTTGAATAACCTGTTAAAATTGTGGCTTTTTATATTGAACCTGAAGTTTTAATTTATTACATAATATTGTGTGGTAATATCTCCCAAAAAAAATAGGCATAAGAATTGGTTTATCGTCTTTGGTTCACGTGTCTGCGAACAGTAGTCTACCGAAATTGTTTCCGATGAGACTGTTTTCACCAGAACTTGAATCCAGGACCATTTTCGGAGTTATGGCGTTTGATCGTGTAACGTTCTTGCCAAAACAAACAGTTCTGGTCATATCTATGTTCATCTACAATCATTAGTTTCCATGTTACAAAATAAATATTCACCTGAACTTCAACCCAGGATTATTTTCGGGTTTTTAACAATCTTTCTGCAACCTTCTCGCTAAAATAAACAAGATTTGTCATACCAATGTTCCTCTAATATCATTAGTTTTCAGGGTACAAAAATAATTTTACTGGGATTCGAATTCAAGACGATGTACGGGTTTGTAATATCTGCATCTGTAATCTCTTCAAAACAAATAACTGTTCGTAAAGCACTTCTTCTGTCGTGCTTAGTTTCCGAGAAACGGAAACTATTCTCACTAAGACTCGAATAAAGGACAGTTTATCGCGGTTGTAGTCCTTGTTCTTATAATCTCCTCGTCGAAATAAACAACTTTATCCTGGCATCATTCTTTATCTTCTATATTTTCCGATCTCCAGAAACCATTCACACCAAGACTCGAACTGAAGACATTTTAAAGAGTTTCGACCCATCTATAATCACTTTCTGGTTCAAATCCATACGAATGTTATCCCTTTCCGACCTATAAGCGAACAGACCCACACGGAAAAACACACATGACCACAACTTAAATTTTACAAGACGACGACGTGGCTGAAAACAGGTTTGCTTGAAAATGCGTCACCACAAGAAGCATACGAAATATGTCCACAAAAATATTGTCTTCTAAATCATACGATATGAGAGAAAAATGGACGATTAAACAGAAAATACGCAGTGGGTCTCGTGTTTAATTCTACATAAATAGTACGGGGTACGATAATAGCCTCAAGCTAAATGTTTTCGGAGGGACGATTACAGATCTCATAAATTTTCTGGTCTTTCCAAACTGGCTATACGAGTTCATAGCCAGCTTCTAGTGTAGCTTTACTGTACTACTATCCTCAGGATCGTCCTGCAAACGTTAGGCCGAAATTAAAAATACAGCAATACATAAAATATGTGATACAAATAGATTAAAATAGTTGGTGAATTTGGGTCGTGTGAAGTCCAGGTGTAACAAAAATAGTGTTCCAGTAATTGAACATCTCAGTTGTACAGTGAAGGAGGACATCAAGCTTAATTCGCTTCCGGTAAAATGCAATGCCGTTTTGAAGACTCCAAGAAAGTTCTAGTAAAACATTTTGAAATATATCCCAGCGACATTAAATTTTACACTAATCTAGACATTACGTATGTCACAATAATTTATTTATATCTCAATCAGATCTCTAGTACACAATATAAATCCCGTCATATTTCTAGTTATATTCCTCCGAATCTTATTCTGTGGCCTGGTCTCTACGCGAACATACGTGGCTTTAAACCAAAAAGCTATTCATATTCACCACTGTTTTATATAAAATTTGTGTGATTTCACACTCTTTAAATTTTCGGACCTGAATTTAATGACACACAAAATAATTCAGTGCGCTATATTTTGTGCCAGTTAACACGTGGAGAAATAAATGTTTGACCTATTTTCACAGATCCTCAGGCAGAGAAGGACGCCTTCGCTAGTATGGATTGAAACTGAAGTGTAATACAAGTGGATGAAACCATAGAGGATCGTACAGAAATCTCATTACACCTCGTTAAAGTAGACGCAAGTGCCAGTATCGCATTGTCGGTAAATCTGTGTTTTCTTGTTCAAGTTCCTGGAATGGAGCTCTGAAGCATAGAGTAGCTGCTAGTGTTATCGAGGACACTGCTACATAGTCCGGAACCCTGGATAAATCCAATTAGGTCTTCAGGGAGTACACGAAAGTAGGCAGAGTTTATACTCTGTAACAAACAACTAATTTCATGCTTTGAAACCATTATCATTCAGCTTCTAATTATAATGTAATGATATTGAACTTAAATTGAGTAACTGCAACATGATTAAAACTAACTGAAAAATTCGTGTAAGTATACGAAGCCAGAGAATAAAAGTCGCTGTGATAATGCTGAACTGAAATAATAAAGTTGCTAATTTCTTATACAGAATATCCTTAATGAATTTTTACTTGAGACTTTTAACTACGTGTAAATTAGATTAATCTACTCCATGCATTTTAATTAGCTTCACAAATGTAAGCCTTTAACTGATATATTAAACTGAAAATGGAGAAAAGTATATAATTTTTACCCATAATATTATTAATATTGTTAAAACAATGACATGAGATGAGTAAGAACATGAAGAGATAGAGTGCGCGGAGACAAAGGCAATTATATCAAAATAGATCTAACGAAATAAATGTGAGGTAATTCACTCCATTTAATTTTATTATGGCACGATATACTGCTGAAACTGTAATTAATCTTCTGACCTCATAAGAAGTAGGATATTTCTTCCCAATATGTAAAAGTAAACTATTCCGTTACATGTCAAATTTGGCACTGAGGGATGGGGAGGTATAGCTCCTACTCATTCTCAACCTCGGCATTAGAGGGAGTGAGTGGTCAGCAGTAGGCCCCGGCCGCGCTTTACCCTCGGGATAAGACGCCGGTACCCATTAGACAAGAGCCGGTGTGGACGCAGAGGCTAGAAGAAAAATCCTCTGCCGCTGTCGGGGATCGAACCCCGATTTTACTGAGCTACGCGACTCCCTTTTCAATATGTAACACAATATATACTTTTCCTGTAACATACAGCATAGTTGGTTAGTTAGTTAATGCTTTTTGACGCCTGTGGCTCAGTATGTCACAGTAATTTCGATGAAAGATGAAGAATATTATTTTATATGGCATAACAAATTGCAAGGAGGTACTTACGAACCTGGAGATTACTTGCAGTTATAATCGATCCTAAAATGTAACATACCATACAGGTCCATTCTGTACAAAGTCATTATCATGGTTTTGCTAACATTTGTAATAAGGCTGCATACCAAATGCCTTGGAACACACGGAATATGGCATAAGCTTAAGGATGTTATTCTGAGTTCTGACACTGTGTGGACATAGTCATATTCATCACAACGCGGACCTCAAATCTTACAGAACGTGTGTCTAAACATCGGAATGACAAATCACAAATAAGTGTGTTTCAGAAGCTCCTCCTTAAATCACTATTAAAGCCGCTCCAAGTGTTAACACTCTACCACTTTAATGATTGCATCCATGGAAGCATCGCTGAGCGTGTTGTGACGTAATCGATCTGGCTACCCGCATGACGTTCATTTGTTTAGCGCCTCAACTCCTACCCCTCTCTCTTTCTACCCTATGTCTCTTTCTCTCTCTAGCTCATATACATGTACATGCACACTCTAAACAAACAAACAAACAAACACACTCAGACAGTACACGACCACCTCAGGACTTTCGAAAGCAAACACGCCCATCTTAGTAACACATTACAGAGTTCAGACCCAGAAAGTCCCAGAATAACGTGGAAT
>NW_019059681.1:416859-450713 GCF_000696155.1 Zootermopsis nevadensis
CCATGTCTTCAAAGTTTGTAAAATGCGACGGTGTACATTCTTGACAGAAATCTATGTTTGCGTCAACTGGTACAATGGTTGCCTGTGTACTTGTAAAGTAATCCTGAGAACATGAAAGTGGTAGTTCGTGATATCGTACCGGAAGATCATTGCCTAAACTGTGAGTTCCACAAAACGAAAAATGGATTTATTATATTCAATATTATATTTATTTCCAGAAGTTAAGCTCTGATGGTCTGCAAATTACAGTCTTGTGCATGGGTGTCTGATTAGACTTCTCTTCTAGCTGCCTAATACACAACTGCAACTGTGCCTCTCAGCAATAGTCACTGGACTGGTACACACTTCATCAGCTCTGGCCACTTCAAAACAGAACATAGTTTTGTTCTCGCTAGTTCTATACAATACGCCGAATCCACGACCAAACCCCAAGGGCGTAGTTCTTCTCAAGAGCAAGACATCGTCCCGTACTAGGTTTGACCATCCCTGTTTACGTAACGCATTGGTATAAATGGTACAAGATTGTCTTGCAGCTGTTGCTGGTTGTACGTAAACTGGTCTTGTAGCTGTTTCAGCTCCTGCAATCCTCCCAGTATTTCCCGCAGTGCAGACTCCATTGTTGACAATCCCACTTCTGACACCAATGTAACGTTGGTGTCAGAAGTGGGATTGTCATACCTTAACGCTGTAATGGGGGTGTGCCTACTCTAACGGCATCATTGCGCAAGGCATTTGTTTTTTGAAACTATATTAAGCTATTGCAACAGGTAAAAGATTATGCTGTTTAGGAAACTTGTTTTCTTGCGAAAAGGGTTTTGATTGGATGACTGTCTGGAAATTAAAACAAAAAGGTTGGGGTCGCTTTGGCTGATTACATCTTTTATTGGGGGGGGGGGGAAATCACTTTTGCTGAAGGCTTTTGATTGGGGAAGGCAGACCTCATCCCTTATGTATTATATCCTAATATATGACTTGCAACTGAGGAAAACCTACCAGGTTTGTCGAGACTACTCCTTGCGCCGACTTGGTCGTCGGTTTAGGGACAGCCGCGGCTGTCCTACTGAGCATCAGTCCACCTTGATTACCCGTGAGTGAATTCAGTCAGTCCTTGGTCGGACAACTGGCAGCCGATTTGCCGAACTCAGGGATTCCCCGCACCAGCTGACTTTGCGTCGAAAGCCTGAGTATCCAAAACCTCGTGAATATGCTTGTTATAGGTCGCGCGAATAGTCGTGGCATATAAATGCGCGATGTGTAAGCCGGAGAGGGGAGTTCAGTAGTAGTGGGCGTCGTACAGCCTCAGCTGCGGTGACGCACCGATCTAAACACAGCTAGAGCTATAAACCAACTGAAGCTGACCCCCCTCTAGCGCGTGCTTCGGACGGGTCCATCTCATACGACCACAATCAGTCCTTTGCGCATGTGTCAGCACTTCTCGCGCGATCTCTAGCCTGCAGTACATGCGCGTGCAGACCTAGGGTGACGTAACATGTTATTTAGCTAGAAGATGCAGGAGGAAGCTAACTGAAATTATGCCAGTTAGAAGGATCCAGCTTAAAAGTGTTAACGTTCTTGATATGTCTATATTCTAGGTTTGGGCGCATCAAGAAATCAAGCTCTACAAAGGAACGTGGAAACTGCATATTCCCGTTTGGATCACACCTTTTCAGTCTTGTTATTTGTAGCATCATCATCAGCAGTAGTAGTAAGTGGTAGTGGTAAAGCCAGTAGTAGTAGTTGTTGCAGAAGTAGTAAATGTTTGGTAGTTCTAGTATGAGCAGGTGAGGTTATGGAGGTGATCTGAAATGGAGTAGGTAATATAAAGAGATAATGTTACGAACAATCACGGTGGAGAGATGACACCAGATAAGATAAGGGTTCTTATTTGAGGTCACAGAGTACAGTGGGTGTTGCGGAGGCAAGATGACTTCTGGAAGGTGAAAAGAGTTCTGGGAGGGCAGGTGATTACTGTCCGGTTACCAGATTACAGGGATGTCATGTGAAATCTGAGAGGCCAATGAGGGTGATGAGACTGGGACGCTTCGACAGTTCAGAAGCGGAATGTAAGGTCATGGAGGTCAGGTGAGCGGTGGGATGTCTTGAGAGGTGAGGGTGGCCATGTGACGTCCGTGGCTCATGGAGGACAGGTGATGTCAGTGTGGTAAGAAGTAGTCATGCTGATAGTCCGACCAGTACAGGTGTGGTGGAGAGTGCTGAATGATGATCATGAATTCTAGATAATGTCACTGTTTTTAGATAAGTTGTCAGTTATCGTGTCCGGTAGTCTATGCCCTGCCACGGACTCTGGGTAGGAGGCTGGGTTGGCCCAATCGCCATTCTGTCGAAGAGAAATCTTCCATAAGACGCAATCGGAATTTATCCTAAGCCGTATATTTATTTTAGTGGTACACATTATTCATTACAGTTATTTTTATGTACATCATACGTTTCATTTTGAAACTGGGATTTAAGTTTTATGCACTTGGAAATAAAATTGTTTCCAAGGAACTTTTCAGTATTCAACAAATATAGACACGTGTATACTAATACTCCGGCTCGCAACATATATTTTCTGCTGCGTTCTTGGTTTTCATTTAGAGAAAATAAATTTTTGTTTGGAAAACTCATAGGCTGCATTTAACACTGAAGAGTAAAAACGTTCTACATTGTATTTAGTCACTAAACGCATTTGAAAAAAACTTTCATCTTAACAAGTATTGTGTTTTGTGCTGGTTGTTAATTCCCTTTTGGGTGAACAATTCTGGAAGAAGACGATGAAGTATGGTTTGTTCTGTGTGCAAGGTAGAGACTTGATAGGTATAAGAGTGAGAAAAATAAGTTACATACATTAATTCGAGAATGTCATTAATATTGTGCAGTTAATATTAGATATTCAATACTGAAAGACAGTTAAACGTAAGTCAGAATAATAATTATTACAGAAACTTTAAATATTTTATTATTAACTTGTGTTTTGTGTGCAATCAAATATTTGTCTTGGATCACAGACAGTGACCAAAGTAATTGAAGACATGTTTATATTCATTTGCATAAAAACACTGTACAGCACCTACTGCATGTACTCCAGACTGAGAAATAATTGTAACACCGGGATATGAAGGACGAGTTTAAAAATGAAGAATTTCGTGGTTGTCAATTCCCTTTCTTTTCATAACTGTGGTATTTCCCTAGACTTTGACAACTGTGTTTTAGAGAAGTCATAGGCCAATTTCAACGCATTGAGCATCTATAATTATTGCCTTTCATTTTCAAGGTACTTCTACAAGTTTTAACAGTTTTTATCTAAAGCTTAAGAAAACTTTTCATATAAATTTCGTAAACCGGCCGAAGCGTCCGCAATAAACGACGGACATACTGCTGGGACCTGCCTATTTTTTCCGAACTTCTGGACTGCAGGTCAAAGGAAATTAAGGTGTACAAAAGCGGTAAGAGAAGTGTTGTTCCTCTAAATTAAAAATAAACATTTCTTTTGGTCGGGTTTGTTCACTGGCTGTGGTTAATATCTCGGAAGGTGCTGTTTCCCAGAGGCACCTTCAACTAATTAGGAAATTAGAATATGTGCTCTTTTAACAGCATTGCCCCTGTAAACCTCAGAAGTATCGTGAATAGACATATAGACTGATTCATACCTTTAAACCAACCAATTACTGTACAGAACAATTAAAACTCTAGATATTTTGTTCGTCGTTGATATGTTACACAGACAAAAGTGTCCACCGTAGTAATTTGTTTGATAGAAGCACGCAGCGGGCTGAAAAAACCGTGTTCCGATGTCTGTGGTCGGAGCTCTCATTACATCCTCAAGGTGTTTTTGTTACGGTGTCCTTGTAGCGTGTGTTGTGCTGCCAGGCCAGCCCCCACCAGCCTTATCTTGAACTTAAATTATATCAAGTTGGGTCTCGCAAGCCTCGACTTACGATATGACTTGCAAATTTCCCCTCTCTGTTTAAGCGTTTTTATAAAGATAACGAAACATGCGATCTTACTAAGGAAAAGTCAGTGTAAAAAAACTGAGCGCTATGCAAATAAATGGAGATGACTGCCGTAGCTCAGAGATAACGTTATAAAAACAGCTTTATGTACAATTTCAGCAAGAGAATTATATTTTTAATTTTATTTCTCCTTTATCTTTAACTGTCTAGATATCATAGTATAGGATTATGAAGTAACTTTTAAAACTTAACTTCTGTGGATATGTAATTATACACTAGATTGTTTGTATTACCGTGAAGTTTAAACACAAGAAAATTAATCTTAAATCGCTATTGAAACACACTGATTCTCTGCTTTAGTTTCAACTCTCATGAGAGCTCAAGCTACAGTTCTCAGCGGTTCTACTTTCATTCGAATTACACTGG
This sequence comes from Zootermopsis nevadensis, assembly GCF_000696155.1. Next base: position 421,239 of record NW_019059681.1, read on the forward strand.
ATTTAAGGGACACAGACACTGACAAGAAGATTGCTAGCGAAATGAAAGGAACGTTCCACATCACAGCATTATCAGTATTTTTTGTGTAATACAGCATTGTTTTAAATGGATGAAGTTTGGTATGATAATTACTTAAAGATGTAGACACAGTTCTTACCTCCCCAAATGAAATTGCGGGAATAAAACGAGAGTTTGAAGCTATTACCTCAAAACCTTCTCTCTAAACTAAACATTAATACACAACCCCAGGGTCTTTCACACAAATCAATCTTAGTTTAAAAAAATATGCATCAACCGTTGCAATGCAAAATTATTTGAAATCAGCTATGGTAAATTATGAAGTGGAAATAAAAATGATTTTAATAATTATTTTTACGTTTTGATATAAATTATGCTAAGCAACTTTCACAAACTAAGAATTTTACAAAAGTTAATTCACAGAACAGAAATGTAACTGATCAAAAACTATCGCAGAGGATCATGGATTGTGGCGTCATCGCAGAGGAACATTCGTTATGTTGGTATTGCCGAGTGGAGGAAATTAAAAGTAGACCCTATGAGTTTGCAGTAGTCCCCAGTGGCATAACATATATGCCAAATTTAATAAAACTCCGTCCAGCAATTTCTGCCTCTATTTGTGCGGACTATGACACATCATGGACGAGGACGTCATCACGTCATCGTGAAGGATCATTGCTAATGATTTCATCGCTGAGGACCATCGTTCCCCTTCACTAATTTTATCACCCGTGTACCGGTCGCAGAACGTGAATAGTACACGAGTTTCGCGCAGTCTCCAATAGCATGACGTCCGTACCAAATTTAATGGAAATAAATCTCAGCATTCCAACATTTTTCTAGCGGGCTATGAAGTAAATACCCTATAAAGTGGTGGATAGATGGAATAATAATAATAGTAATAACAACAACAACAATGTAACCTAAAATTAAATGGAAATAATGTACAAGTTACAAATGCAACAAAATTCTCATTATCGTTTTCTTGAGAAACCGTTGCAGATCGGACCCATGTTTATTCGAATTTTCGACTCAAAATGATCCCGAGAGCACGCAGTTAAGCTGTGGACATTCTGTTGTGTGACACTCTTATGTTCCATTTTCTAATTCACCGTATATCTTCAAATTGGTATCCAGTCATCGACAGACACCTTGTCTTATATTTGCCAGACAAGAAGCTCGTGTTTACTTGTCTGCACCTGCATAGACGACCGCAGAAGGATTTAAAAGCAGCAGACAAAAGAAGAGGCAGGTAAACTCGAACGCGGGTTGCAAGATTACAAGGGACTCTGCGCTTGGCCCGCGGATTACAAGCTCATCCTGTTCAGCGAACTGTTAACATTTAACCAATGATGGTGCAAACGAGCGTGAATGAGGGATAGCAATGCATATCGATGAGCTGGCTCCAGTTAGAATTAATGTGTCCTGTCTTCGCTTTGCGTCGTCCATTCGTCAACCAACTCCAATGACTTCTGAATTACTGCGGTAGAACACGGTTCATTTACCGGACGACAATGTATCACGTAAACACGTCTGTTCAATGAATTGATCAACATCGGGTAGTCATTACACCGTTAGTGAATAATAACAGAGCAATATTTCGGTTTGGTTTACACTGCTATAGAAAGAGACTTCAGCACAGTTAAACTAACCACTGATTCATCACAATTAAACTTAAAAAATATTTTAAACGAAAGTCTCAACCAAGTGGTTAGAAATCCTATTTCATATTCGGAGGATCTCTTGTTAAAATTTTCGGCTCTGTGACTAGCTATTCTGATAGCCGTTTGCATACGTTTCTTCAATCCCCCCAATTTGGCCAAGACCGATCCTTTTCACATATTTTCAGATTCAGTATTTATTAATCATTCGGTCAATCAATGTTATATAGTCTGAACTAGTAACAGCGTCACTATGTTGATCGTAAATAAAAATTGAAGTAAATTGTTTCAACAGCAATTCAGTTACTCAGTTTTTCTTATCATCATTATATTTCATTTCATGTGCCGTTGTATGGATGCTTGTGTATCTATAGTACCAAAGCTTTATGAATAGTTTAACACGTGTACAGAATTTCAATATTAACCTAGATTGATGAGATAATACAGATATGAGTGAAGAAAATTTTTAGTCAACGCATCACTTTGCATACAATTTTATATGAAAATGAGATCTCACTTCGGCGCTATCAAATCACCGCCTGGTCACCAATAGTCTACGTTTTGTAACGTATTTTCCAAAATGTAGGTATTAGACGTATATAATCATGACGCACTCTTCATAGTGTGCATGTATTAAGCTACATTTAGATGCATTTATAATAAAATCTTAAAATCACTGGGTATCATTTAGTGCATTGCTACGTTTGCATGTTAAAAATGGTCCAGTTATATCTATATATGTTTCATTTGTACCATCGGGCCGGAGCCGACCCCTGGTGACATTATGAACAAGTTCCCTCTGATAGGGACCTGTTCATATGTTTCCTAGGCAAATGATCCAGAAGTGGTTTGCCGTTGCCTTCTTCTGTGTACTTAGTGTCAAATGATGATGAAAATGGAGTAATTGTTGGGATGCAACGGAGAAACCGGGGAAACCCCGGAGGAAAACTCCGTGATACCTGGACCATGGCCTTGCCCAACACAAGTTATAAATCCGGGCACCACCGAGAATCGAACCCGGGACCCCAGGATTACAAGTCCAGCGTATATATGTTATACAAGCTGTAAATAAAATGTCTATACAATTTAGTTCTATACAGCAAAAGTACATGTAAAATACATATAACCACGTAGCTTTCTCTTCGACTTACAGCCTGAAATTATTTTAAAGATCCCAGCTCTCTAATGCATTTACAAAAAGTTCTGAAAATTTCGTTCGTGAGATTAACTTTATGCCTGGACACGTCGTATCATGGACTGTCGAACATTTTTTAAAGTTGTCGGTATGTTACGGACAGTGTGGCGCTGTACTGAAGAGTTCTATCATTGTTCATAAGAGGTAAATAAAGAAGAGATTTCAAATGTCCCCGCAAGTAGGAACCGACTGGTTTCAATCAAGTGAGCACGGGACAGTGTAGTGGGTCCTCCTCTGGCTTTACGTCGGTCACGAGGTGTGTTGTACTGAACATCGTACACTCAAGTCTAAAATGTGGTGACTTACCAATATGTATGAACTAACTACATGCGTTCACTGACCGCCAATGGTACATCGTCTAGGAGACTGAACAACTAATATTTCAAGACGTTTCGGTATTCTTTGTCAGTGAATCTACATGGCGAAACATATTGGTCTACCAAATAATCGCCAACAATACCAGCTACTGTATCAGAAGGCATAAAACTTCATAGTTTACACAGACCACTGAGTATTATTAAAACACTATATTATGATGGGCTGGGAAAGCAGAACAACAGAAGTATGTATATGATATTGTTGGGTAAACGTCTTTAAAAACTGAGAAAGAGGTTAGAGGATAAAATTATAGAGACTGAATGGGGAAGCGGATGGGACCAGCTCACTGTCGTCCTGTGACGTTTGTTAGTGTTACCGTCGTCATGTTCCGGCATATTATAAAATTACTGGTTTCTGTACCACAAGTTTCTGCTGACTTGCTATGGAACCGTTATTGCCTGTCCAAGACGAATTTGCATGATCACCGCAGCGCATCTTTCCCTCCATAAAACAAATGTTGGGCAACCTAGTAAAGACTTTTACTGCCAGCAGTTTAGAAGCTTTAAAAGTGTCAGTTAGATGAAAATGAGGTGTGACAGAACCAAGTGCGTGTGTCGACGCAACCACTCCTCACCAGTCCTTGCGTTACGACATCACAACCCTTCTTGCAACCAATAGCAGAAGGCTATTACATTTTTAGAAAAATCGGTTTACCTGTTTTTAAAGACGCATGTATAATTTTTCTGCAAATGCATTTGGCAAGGAGGAACGGTCGTTTTTAGAGTTCAAATGCTGACATTTTAATGAATTCATTCGAGCATCATCTATGGATTTGATATAAATGTATGTACACCGTCTTCTTTCTGTCTAGACAGAAGGCATCTTTCTTTCTCAGTTACTAGCCTTTTCTCTCCGAGTTGTATCCCGTTAAGGAAGTGCCAATTAAGACAATACAATAATCGATAAAACATTTCGAGACGCAGGAAATGTTTATCTGTGGGAATGTTGATCGAGCGAGAAAACAACTTAAATTACTGCCCTTCCTACTTCAAGAAGTGCAACAGCTGCGACAACGGGATACGATTACAAAAATTTAACACTGCCATTAGTTTTATCAACTGAACAGCTCGTATAATTTAATTTCTTATCATACACTCGGTTTCCATCGAAATTTTGTCAGAATACAACACTGTTTTCATACAATTGAACATACGTATTTTATGAAATTAAAAGTTTCAAGCTGTAGCAATGTCCGCGAAGGGAAATAATAGAATGAAACGTAAAATTATTTTTAATATTATCACACTTTTTCCGAAAACAGTTATGATGTCCAATACTGAAAATAGAGATGATATATAAACTCATATGAATGCTTCATACGTCCTATGATAACATGGATTATATTTAATTTGCACAATTCGGCATAAATTACAAATATTCTCTCTCCCGCCCAGAAGTCATTTCAAATGTGCAAACCACTATGGTCGCACGACCACAATATACAAATACACACACATTTAGCCACTACTTTCTACGCAGCGCAGTGCAGCTGACGTCGGTCTCACGGTCTGTTCTTGTCGCGCCACAGATTGGAACGAGTCAATTTACCAGAGATCAACACGCACAGTGGCCAGTAGAGCTACCTAACGCCGTCTGTTTCATGAGTTTTCTCATTTGCCGTGTTCTCTTAAAGACGAACTGGTGCAACCAAAACTTTCTTTTTACGTTGTCGTGTTGTAATCTGCTTCACACATGAAAGGCTGCTTTTGTTTCTCATAAATATGACAATTTGTCGTGGCGTGAATTTTCTCACTTGTGGACCGCGTGTACAGAAACGTCGCTCCATTATGGTCCCTCGATGTGCATATAGCCCTGATGACTCGCAGAATATGCTGTCTCAATGACCCGACAGCAACACCAAACAAGTTGGATCAGTAGCATACAATTTGTGAGAAACAGAAGCGTCCCAAATATCTGCTTAACAAAGTCTAAAGTAAAAACTATATTTAGTACGAGGTGTGTTAAAAGAAACCCAAACTTTTGCTATAAAGGCTTTATTGCTAATTTTACAACATTTTAAGCTCTGCACCTTCAAAGTAGTCCCCTCTACTGGCGATACACCGTTCCCAACGTTTCTTCCATTGTTGGAATGCTTCCTGGAACGCACTTTCTGTGATAGTGCGCGGTTCTCTTATCGCATTTTCCTGAATCTCCTCTATGGTTTGGAAACGACGCCCTTTCAAAGTGCTTTTAAGTTTGGGAAACAGGAACAAGTCTGCTGGGGCTAAGTCCGGAAAATAGGGTGGATGGGGCACATCGGTTGTCTGATGTTTTGCAAGATAACTGCGGATGAGGAGCGACCCGTGAGCCGGCGCATTGTCGTGGTGCAACATCCAAGTCTGGTTTTCCCACAATTCAGGCCTCTTCTTGCGCACAGCATCCCTCAAACGCGCTAAAACGTCCTGGTAGAACTGTTGGTTTACCATCTCACCACGTGGTACAAATTCATGATGGACAATGCCTGTCCAATCAAAAAACACAACCAACATCACCTTGACATTTGACCGGCTCATCCGTGCTTTTTTGGTCGAGGAGACCCTTTCCCCACCCACTGCGACGATTGCATCTTGGTTTCAACATCATAGCCATAAACGCACGTCTTATCATTACCATTTGCAAGCAGTTCCTGACTGATTTAAATACGGTTCTCTTTCTGAGCGTCAGTCAACAAACGCGACACGAATTTCGCATCTGAAGTTTTTCAGTCAAAATTTGATGGAAAGATCCTATGCTAATGCCCAATTCGTCAGCAAATTCTCGGATAGTTAAACTACAATTTCCACGAATCACATCACAAACTCTGACGACATGGTCGTCGTCTGTTGATGTGGAAGGTCGTCCAGGCCTGGGATCTTCACCGACCGAAGTTTTGCCCTCTTTAAAATGTTTAAACCACTCATAACACTGCGTTTCAGCTCGTACAGTCCTTCCCGTATGCTTGGTTAAGCAATTGAATTTTTACCAAGTTTGCAGCAAAGTTTCACACACACACACACACACGCTGTTCTTCAAACCCTTTCATTGTCACTTTGTCACTAATCCGACGAACAGCTTGTGCACGTGCTCAGTTCAGCGGATGTATTAGGCTCGTCCACAAAGTAAGTTTCCCTGGGGCCGTTTACAGAAACAAAACACAATTTCATGGAAATATTTATTACAACAGATACAGCAAGTGTCCAGCTATTTTTCAACATATTCGCCACCGGAATTGAGACATTTGTCATACCGTGGGACCAACTTTTGAATACCTGTGTCGTAGAAGTCTGCCGCCTGGGATTGGAACCACTGTGTGACAACCATCTCCGCCTCTCTGTCATTCTCAAAACGCTGACGCTGACCGGACAGGAATTTCTTGAGGTGTAGGAAAAGATGGAAATCACTGGGAACGAGGTCCGGGCTGTAGGGTGAATGATTAAACCCCTCCCAGCTGAACTCCTGCAGGAGACTCGCTGTCCGTCGAGCCAGAACCTCCATCTTCAACAGCTTCCACGATGCTACTGTGAGAACGCGGGAAGTACCGTTAGTGCATGGGCCATGCTACGTCATTGCTCTATCACGTACGCACAGTCGCTTCGCGCAATATAAGGTTTGCTAGCTGTGGGACGAGTGGGAAACTTACTTTGTGGACGCGCCTCGTAGCTCGACGACTAGTGTTCCTAGCGGAACGCGGCAAATTCAGTTTGTCGTCAAAACCTGCCGCTAGGTGCGCTCAGTAGCCGGTTGGCACGCTATTTACAAAGTTCGGTCTTTTTTTGAACACCCCTCGTATATCATTCTTATGGTAGATTTTTCGATGTCTTATTTATTCGTCATTTTATAAGAGTCAAATATTGAGGTTTTATGTGATTTCCAAGGGATAGGGTGAATATCGAAACCTTTGATCCAGAAGAATATTAACCTTCGCTCACCCCATGTTCTTCCTGTTCTCTTAAAGCTTTTAAATAAATAAACCAAGTCCTAGCCCGCAAGACTGTACAGTACATGGAGATTTGGAAAGGGCAAATAGCAATATACTCGCTGGCAAACGATGTCTGTATTTGAGAATACATGATGTGACTCATATAGAAATTTCTCGGATCTTGATAGAAAACTTGTGTAAATTTAATTAAATCCTCTTGTAAAGTGGCAATAATACCGTTCTGGAATTTGGAGAAACTTGAATTTGGTCGGCCGTTCAACAATTACATTTTACAAAAAAGTTTTTGCTTGTTTCATAGCGCATTTTTTAAATAAACCTACAGACTCCCAAGCCTGAAATTAGCAATAGCAATTTACTCGCAGTTTTAAAACTGTAATAATAACGAGTCACAAATAAAAGCTTCTATGATGAAAAACTTATGAAAAGGCTCAGGCACAGTCGTTTCTGAACGCAACCGACATTGTGTCTACCCACAGTCCGTGGATCGCCCGCGGTCAGCCGATGTGTCATGTGCGGCGGCCTGAGTACATTTGTTGTAATAGTGTCACCACATAAGACAAAAAAATAGTTGCCTGACTTCAAAAAAATGAAACAAGAAGTAATAACTTCATCAAACATATGAAACTCAAAGGAATCACTTCCTTAATTTCTTGATTTTGGCAGTGATTGTCGCTGTGAGCAACGGATTAGATCAGTGCTCAACGCCAGATCAAGAATTAGACGTTCCTTTGGCTTAGTGAGGGAGGGATAAATGTGAATCTCAATAGCGGAAATAAAACACGAGAGTCTGAACTATTGACATGGTCGTTAAACCAACTACAAATACTTAACTTTTTATATAAATAAATCCGTAAATTCAAAGATTACTTGAGGAAACACAATGTCACGTGTCACATGCCTCATTAATGGCTTGAGCTTCGACTTGTCACAACACGCTGTTTAACGTATGATAAACCTGTCTGCAATAATACACGTAAATTAGCAGTATTCTTTATAGTACTCTGTATACTGTCCACCAGCCAGGAGAAAATCCCAGTGTTTTCAGACTTTGTGTAGTAGTGTAACTCTAGCGCAATGTTTCTCAAACTTTTTGCCCTTGCCGAACCCTTGAAATAATATTCATGTCTCAGGGAAACCCTACATACAAATTATTATATATAAATTTTAATATCGTTCTTTCTCTTTTATAAACTTAAAGATATTTTTTCTGATAGCTGATTTAAGCAAAAAATAACTTACGTTTTTCTCAAGTTTATTGACAATACAAAAAAACTGAAATCGAACTGCCTGTTCAAGAGACCTCATACGGAGGTTTTCATTCACACAAAAAAATAAACATAAATAACCAATATCATATATAACACATATAAACAGAACGAAAACAGATAATAACTACTACAATAACTGAATCGTTCATTGACAATGTTGAAAAGGCATAAGATAAGTCAAGGTAAAATGTCATATGAACAAATATATGTGTCAAGGAAATGTTATTTGTGAAGCCAATTTAGAAAATAAAATTTACTTTTCTAATGTGGAACCTGTGCTTGTCTTTTGGTACAGAATTACGTAAATCGGGGTCGAACGTTAGATAAACACACACGGATTTCATCTTCAACTGAAAGGAGACGATTTCTGTTTTGTTCTTGATACTTGTTAAATAAGAAAAAGCTTGCTCACACATGTAAGAGGTTGAAAACTACAGAAATATATTTATTGCTTTTCTATGAATGGCAGGATATTCTTCTTTCACAGAAATCCAGAACTTGTACAGGGATAGGTCAGTAAATCTCATCTTGAGTGTACGGTCAGATTGCAGCCACAAAGTTCTTCATCTTCTCTTAAAGTCAAGTTCTCAGAATGAGCAGAAGATTCAGGGTATGGATCCCTCACCCAATCACACGCTTGTGTTGAAAGGGAAGGAAAATAATGTTCGATTTTGATCAACAGTTTTTGCAGGTGGGTTTCAATAAGACTTGAAATTTGCTGATATCCTTCTTTACTTTTAAGCCCCTCCAGTAATTGAAACATCTCAAAATTCCCTTTTGCAACATGATTTTTCCAAAGTCTCAGTCTTATTTTAAATCCAAGAATCTTGTCACTTGAAGTCAATATATTTTCTCCAAGGCCTTGCAGTGACTTGTTCAGCTGATTCATGTGATGAAAAATGTCTGCTAAGTAGGCTAGCCTCTGCAACCGTTTTTCATCTTCAATGCACTTGACAAAAACTTGCTTATTGCTTTCTTGAAAGTATTCCTGCAATTCGTCTCTTAGCTCAAACACCCTATTTAGAACTCTTCCTCTACTCAGCCACCGGATTTCTGTACGTAGCAAGAGATTTATGTGCTCTTTGTCCAGGTTTTCACACAGCTTTTTAAACATTCTGGAGTAAACTGGTGTTTGTTTAATAAAGTTAACCATTTTTGTAGCATCATCAAAAACGTTTTCCAAGAGATTTTGAAATCAGCACCTCTCTGTGAAGAAAGCAGTGTGTTGAGACAACATCAGTAGTTTCTCGTTTTACGTAAGAAAAAAAACCTCTTATGGAGCCAACCATGGATGGGGCGCCATCAGTACAGATGCCAACACAGTTCTTCCATGAGAGACCTTTTGTTTCCAGATATGAGGACAAAATATTGAATATATCTATTCCTTTGCTCGTCTCAGGCAATTCTTCGCAACAGAAAAAGTTTTCTTGAATTTCACTCTCATTGACAAATCTTACAAAAGCTACAACGTGACATTTATTTGTAAGATCTGTTGACCCATCAACCTGGAAATAAAAACTGCTATTTTTCAGTTTACCACACAAAACCTCTTTAGCATCATGTGACATTTCATCGATACGTCGACATATTGTACTGTTTGAAAGTGGAACATTTTCAATTTCTCGAACTGCATCTTGTCCCAGCATTTTACCCACTATAATTTACATGCTGGCATTATTAGGTTCTCGCCAACTGTGTGACTTTTCCTTTTCTGTGCAAAAATTTGTGCTACCAAATAACTTGCTTCTTAAACCTTATCACTGACACTAAATCTATTCACAACAGCTGTACTCTGTTTATTTTGAGATTACAATAGCATTTTCAAATAATCAGCACTTTTATTTTTTATATGACTGTGATTTGTCGTGAAGTTTCTTTTCAATTTTGCTGGAGCCATTGCTGCATTTGAAAGTTGTTTGCCACAGACGAGGCACATTAAAATAGTACAACCTGGATCACCAGTCCATGTAAAGCCCATTGATAAGTAACTTTCATTGTAAAGACGAACCTTTTTGTGCCCGTTTTTGCACTAATGTAGTGAAATTTGTCTTCTTCTTCTTTATTACGCCGTCTCCTTTGCAGGAGGTTGGCGACATATTATGAACAGGATCCTTCCATCCTTTCTAAATTTGTCAGGAGATTGCAATTCTTCACCACTAGCCTCTTCAGAATTGTCTGGATGTTTCCTCTTCAAGAATCGCCACATTGCACGGTCAGACATTTCTGTAAAAAAGAAGATAAAAAACTTGAAAAATAAAACTTAAACAAATAAAACTGAAGCAAATAAAGGCAAACAGAATAAATAACTTTTTAGGTCAGAGAGAGAAAAACACAAATACAAACTTATCATAAATTAACAAAAATAATTATAAACATATACATAAATTTTTAAAATTCATATAACCAGATAACATCCCTAAAAGATGGGTAAAATTTACTAAATAACGTGGGTGAATGAGGGACTCTATCTGCATGCCAGGAAGCACAGACAGGACTGATGGAGATCGCGCATGCGTCCTGTACTCGAGTGAGTCACTCGATGAAACGTAAATCCGCCACGTACAGCCCCTATACACTGACCACTAAAGGCAGTTTCACGCTGGCGCTAAATATATTTATTACGATTATTATACTTCTAAATGATATAACAAGTTGAAGACTTTATTATAATACCCAAGAATTTTCCGAGAATATGTCGTACGTATATAGTAAAATTACGAATATGAAATTAAACACAAAAATGACTCAAAAATACAATTACATGTGATTAGTCTATTCATCACTATTTCTCGCGGAACCCCTGGTGATTGCTCGCGGAACCCTAAGGTTCCGGGGAACCCCGGTTGAGAAACGCTGCTCTAGCTTGTCATACTTACCACCAATAGCAGCCCTCTAGTCCAGCTGATATGAAACACCGCACCAGATCAGCTGAACTAGAGGGCTTCTATTGGTGATAAGTATGACACGTTAGAGTTACACTACTACGCAAAGTCTGAAAACATCAATCAGTTAAGAGTAGCGTGTAGTGAGTGGACCTGTACTGTGTTCTGTGGGTGTTGTGATAATATTCTAGATTCAATCACTGTGCCACTGTGAGGTAATCTTAAAGCTGTACCCATTAAAATACATGAAAGCCTCTTGTCTGTTGTTCGTTCTGTGGCTGTGGAACGAATGCTTTTAGGATGGTTAGTAGCAACTCGTTACTCGCCTGGTCGGTGGACAGTGCATTATCATGACATTTCAATAAACTATCTTTATTTATCATTTGTTGAACTGCGAATCGATAAGAGAAGGTGATTGTCGCAATTTTGCCCGGCCGGGTAGGTTGCTGTTGATTAAATGTCAGGGTAATTTTTGGTGTACTTATTTGATGGTAGCCCAGGTGAGATGAGTCTTATCTCAGAGAACATAAGTATGGTGACCAACTCGCGGTGCTCAGTTTCAAATTATTTTAATACAAATATTCAGATGAAGATACGAAGATGCAGTTTATTGTAATTTCTGAGAAATTAATCAAGTTCTGCCTTAAACCAGTCAGGCACCTTCATTCATACTAAATTGATTAACGGTAAAATGATGCAGTTAGAGTTTATCTAAATGTACATTAGCGTTGGAGTTACTTATGTAAATTGTTGACAAAGGAATTTAGACTTGAAACGTAAATGTGCAGACGGCGTTTGTCGAGCCTAAACTTTCACTCGCGTACGGGGTGGAGATGACAACTAGCTTCGAAACTTTGAATTTGAAGCAAACTTCGCTTTGGCTGATTTATTTGTCATTTGAATGAAGTTGATTTACCGCCGGGAAGTTGCTTCAAACTTACTGACCGGCCTTGACAATTTGTAGTATCCAAATTTTCTCATCTGCAAGCAATAAAACCGAAAGGTCATAAAAGCCCTTCTTCACTGAATTCTCTGTTGTGAGGCGCCTCTAATTATGAAAGATAGTCCGTTTCCCGATATTAAGTCGTCGACTACTAGCAAATTTAACATACGCGCAATGAATTTGTAACACAACTTCAATAATATATTTTGATTAAAAAAGGTGATGTATAATATAGAAACCTATCTTACGTCCCTTCCGTATCATACAACCTTGAGTATAAACCAGAAGTCTAAGTTTTGGTCCATCCGTAGTCAAATTCTTGATCCGTCAGTCCGCCGCAAGGTCTGGAAAGGATTGGCAATTTCCCTACTCTCACGCGCATACATACAGTATAAACACACAGGCCTGTAAATTTTTTTATTCCCCTCCCCCCCCCCCCCCTTCGGCTGAATCTGTTGGGCCCGTAATTCGTTGGGGTTCAGTAAGGGTGCAGGTCCAGCGGTGATTTAAACACACACCAACTCCATGTTGACGACTTGGCCATGGATGTTCTGTTCGAATGTTTTTATAGTAGACTGATAAACTGTGTAGGCAGTTAGGCATTGATCTGTTTCATAGGGCGCATCCGGGTTGGGTCTGAGGAAAATACAGAAGAATTATAATGATGATCATGTCATAGGTAGAAGATGTAACGTGCCTTGTCAGGGTTGTGGAAGATGAAAAATACACATTACACACATACACGCGTTGATAACTTTACTGATGCGAATTACCTCACCACTTGCATCTGTTTAAATCCACTAAACACTAAAACACAATGGCTTCTTCGATTATATAGGACAGAAGGGCGAATGTTTTGGTATAAATCAATGTTCAAGCTGTGTATTCTGCTTAGACTTCCCAAGAATACGAAATTTGGTTGAATATACTCTAGAGTAGTATGTCGCCCTCACAAAATCTGGAAGCACTTGCATTCGATTTTCAGGGAACTGAGATTATCGTTATTCTTCGAAGTATATTTATGGTAACAATAATATACTTTAATAAGGATTGGTGCGGTGTTCGCGTTATTCATGTTGTGTTGAGACGGCCAGCATCGACAGCAGGTGTCTGAGGAAGACTTTCTCTAACCTATTGACTGATCGTTTCTCTTCCATTGTTACAAAACTGCCATGTTAATTGATCTCAAGTTGTCAGAATCTGGAATGGAACAGAATCATCCATATATCGGACGATTCCAGATCAGCTGGTTATACCTGATGGGAATATCCACCTTCCGAAATGCTGAGTTTTAGAAGGAATTAAGACGATCGATAACTCATACTAAATGAATAGTTACTGAAATTAAATAACAGCGAATGGATGACATAACAGACGCCACAATTTTAACAGCATATGCAAGAGGATAAAATTTATTTACTCCCAGTGTACCACTAATGAAATGGTTTAATGGTTGTCATTTTTCCCTTAAACTGTTTCGCTATGATAATCAATAAAGGTCAAAGTAAGTTTTCGAAAGCTTTGGCGTTGACTGAACAGAGAAATGTTTCTAACATACGTGACTTGGTCAAAACTGGGCTCGGCAAATCGCTCACATACATACCGTACGCTGGCACCCGCAGAAAAAGCAAAAATTTAGTTCATAAAAAACTTCCGTCTTGAATTTTTATCATGAGAACGTACATGGGCTCTCCCTTGAAAGAGGAAGGAATGTTACACTTGTATTCTCAAGAATAATTAATACAAATGTATCTTATGTTAACCATCGAAATTAAAAGATAGTAAAAATTTATTCTTATTGAAACATATTTTCCTGTCTACAGATTATAGTAATTAAATTCATGAATGGAATAACCGCGTAAATAATTACTTACTTTCTTTTCCCGCTTTTCCGCTTCCAAATACGATTCAGAATATCACAAATTTTTGGCGCAACTAACCTGAGCAGAAAGAATGCGCCCAATTGTTATTTATATTCATGCAGATGGAATGGATAAAATCCTGACAAATACATTTGATGCTAGTTATTGAGGATGGCAGTGTAAAGGACTTAGGGATAATATTTCAATTATATTCAATTGTACAAATTGGATAATCAGGCCTGCGAAAAGTTTTATTATAATAAATATTGATAGAATTATGTAAACAATGGACGGATTTCCTCGCAGCAACTCGGGGGGCAATCCGCTAATTTATAACTACGTTTTTAATTACACTGTAAAATAAGTAGTTTTTCTCTTTCTCAACAAAAACCGACATCATTTCTTGTCTATAAACAGTATTAATATTTTTTTACCGAGACGCCCATGACGTATATTTGGTAGTGCGAACTGTCTACGTCAGACAGTGTCTCCTCTTATCATCGAACTCAGCTAAAATAAGTCGCGCGTACGAAGGGAGGGCAGGAATCGAGGGAGTCATAAGTTACAGTTGTCTAACTCCCACTTAAAATGTGTTTTTTGTTCGCACTCTGTCCTGTCATTTCCATCCGCAGTTGCAATTGTCAGGGTGACAAATCTCCTTGCTCTCCGACCGTTTCTATTCCTCGCTTGTATAACGTCTATGGAATTGCTAATCAGGGGAACAAGAAAATTATAACGAAAGCAAAATTATTCACGCCTGTCTTGTGGGGACAAAGTAAGATGATGAGAGCCATCTACCGTCTTAGTACCATTAATACTAAAGATCTCCACTAAAAACAATCCTGAGCCAGTTTCATCCACTCCGTAGCATCACAGCGGTTTTCCTTCAGAATTGGGTGAATAATATCTTTCCAATTTCATCCCGTTTTTCCCTTTTTAAAGAAGATTTCTAACAGCAATCCACATGTATTTTGTATCTTCTCTATTCAAACTACACATCCCGCACATTTTAACCTCTTAACTTCACTATCCCTATCTAATAAACCACAAAATTCCTCTTAATGCAATTGCTTTATCCACTTTATGTATCCTTCTTATACCTCGATTTTCTCGGAAACTACTACTTTAAAATAAGTTTTGGAAAAAATAAAAATATCAACAGTTTTTGAATTAATAATAACAAATAGTTTCTGAATTTATTTTTTCCCCAAATTTTCCAGGAACCTGACGTCTTAGTTGGTAATGTTATTAAACCCAGATGATGTATGTATAAACTTCACCAGGTCAGTCTTTCATGATACGATGCTGTTTCCTAGCTTTCAAGTATTAAAGCAAGCCATAATTCTATACAAATAATTCTAAGCAACTATTTACATTAAAACACTACACACTATCATATTTAATTTATTTTACGCCACACACTTTTCAGCTATATGGTAGTATAATATGGTATAAAGTGCACCTCCGAGTTGGTTTAATGTAGATTGCAGTTAAAATCAAACTTATAAAATAAAATAAAAAATATATGAAACAAGTTTACAAATTAAAATAATTACAAATAAACTAGATTAAAATGACATGAAATACAATATTATACGATACAATAAAATAAAAGCAAACTGCAGACATTTCTTTTACCGCTCCCTATGATTGTATTCGTTAAAGTTTTAAACCCAAGCATTTTCAATTTTTATCACTTTATTAGATGTTGAGAAGCAAATATACTGATTTAATTGACTATTTTATTGCTAATTACTTTAAAATTAATGTTATTACGAAAACCTGGCTGAACGACACTATTTTAGGTCATACTTTCTTTCCTGTTTGTTTAGTGCTGTTAGAGACTACTTAATTTCTACTACTAAACTTAGAGGCAGAGTGCTAATTAAAGTTTCCAAGCCATTTCTGTGGGTTAAACGGAGAAGTGATGGTATGTTATATTAATGCCGTATGGACTTTTATATCTAATTATTCTATGATCGTTTGTGATAAGTATAATCCCTACTTCATCTAGATTTTAAATTAACCTTCGATTGTCAGCCTACTTTCTTGACTCCTTGGCACAATTACAGTCAGGCGGATTGTTTGTTGCTTTGTAATATTGTATCTAATTCAGACTGCTTTTTCTTTTTAAAAATTTTGATTACTGTGCGGCTTATAATTTCACTGCTAATGTGTCGGGGGTTATTAATAAAGCCCTTCCTTCTGTAAAACTGAAAACCTAAAAGTTCTTATTTCCTCACCGATTTTATAAATCCGTAACAAATTAAATGAAGAGTAAAAGTCGATTTTATAAATAAATATGAATCTGATTGTAAAACTTGAGGTTCTCACAGCGGTGAGTATGAAGATATCCGTCTTCTGGGTTATTGCGCTGTGTAGTCTGGTCGATGGTAACCAACGTTTCAGAGGTCATACTGCCTCCGTCATCGCCCTGGTGTCCACTTGACTGCAAGGCATATAAGATAAGTTTCTCCTCGACATGCAGATTTTTGGGCATTTTCAGCAAAAACAATGTCTACTTTTGGGACATCTTCTCGACAAAAGAAAGTACTTAGATTGATTAGGTGTATTTAGTTTGGCTTTGTATTCTTTCGTTTCCTTTAATGAACATATTTACGTGTCCCCTGTTATAGTTTCTTTGCTGCTGGGAAACACTCTAACAAAGGAACTGCATTGTTGTTGTTGTTGTTCTTCTTATTATTATTATTATAGACCCATCTCTATTCTTAATTACTTTTCCAAATTATTTAAATTTATTGTTTATGATCATTTGCAAAAAAGTTTTAATACAGATTAAATCCCTCACAGTATAGTTTTCGTAAATTTAATTCCACAGCAACCACTTTGGTTACTTACCTTAATTTCGTTTTATCTTCATTTAGTTCTCAAGGACAAACAGATTCAGTATACTTTGATCTTACTAAAGCTTTTGACTTAGTTCCTCATAATATTCTTCTTGGTAAACTTAGAAACTTTGGACTATCACCTAGTTATGTTGATTGGTTTCATAGTTATCTTTCTGACAGGCAATCCTTTGTTCGTGTCTCCGGAAATCTTTCGTTTCCTTATCGTGTTAAGTGTGGAGTGCCTCAGGGTTCCACCCTAGGCCCCTTACTTTTTAATATATTTATAAATGATATCTGCGACTCTATACATAATTCACAGTGCCTTTTATTTGCTGATGACTTAAAGATGTATCGTAGTATTAGCGATGTTGATGACTGCAAACTGTTGCAGGACGACATCCATTTAGTGCAAAATTGGTGTCTTGTGAATGGGATGCAACTTAATTTAAGTAAAACGACTGTTATATCATTCACCCGGAAGACAAACAGTATTTACTTTAATTACAAATTGTGTAACAACCTGGTGGCACGCTCTCAGTGTGTTAAAGATCTCGGTGTTCTACTGGACTGTAAGCTTTATTTTCACCAGCATATCAACTATATATTCTCACAAGGCTTAGTATTAGTCATATTTAATTTTTTATCGTTCCATTTAAGGAGGAGGCTTTTGGTTGCTCTTTTCGTCATTAATGTTTTTAAAGGCAAAATTATTTGCTCATCTGTTTTTGGTATAGTTGGTCTCCACATACCCACTAGGTCTATCAGAAACTACTCTACCTCTACTGTTTAACGTAATTTCAAAGCTAGTCCCTCTGCCAGATGTGTTTCTGCTGCCAATGCAGTCTGTAGGAGCATCGACATCTTTAACAAAGATCGTGTTTTACTTACTGATGTCAGTCAGCTTTTTAAACATTAATCATTGTTTTTATTGTTTATTTAGTATAACATTTTATTTTGTTTGTTGTTTGTCCAAAATTGAGCTGATTTTAATTTAATTATTATTTTACTTATCCATAACATTTGGCTCATTTACTTTTAATTAATTTGTAATAAATTAATATTGTACATTTATATATTCAGTTCATTGTTTGTTTTATTTTGTATTGCAATATTTGCATTGCTGTTAGTGCTTGGCTCTTATTGGCCTTTTGGCTGTTGTCAAGCACTTTAGCAATTGTTACAACACACTAACAACAAAGAACTGAATTATTGTTATAATTATTATCACCAAATTCCTCATTATTATTGTTACAATGAAAACTAATTATTATTATTATTATTATTATTATTTTAATGTTATTGTGCAATGTTAGACCAAACGAAATGAGTCGCGGGTTCAAATCCAGCCTAGGTAATGAAACTTTTTGTGCAGTTTGTTAACTATCTATTACGTAAGATCTAATAGGCCTTACGCAACGCATAGATCCTCCACACAGGCAGGCGACTTGAACATACTACGCCTGTACCCATAATTCGAATGCTTTTGTTGATCCTTCCTGGTTTATTTAACTACTCTTTCTCAGCAGGATTTGTAATTTTCACAGCATACAATTATATAATGGCTGTGTATGCTGAATCGTTATAATGTGTAAGGATGCATTCTTATCCCATTTTAATGTACCATCCTATGATTTAACTAGAACTGAAGAATATCACGGAATTCTCAAATACGATGGCCGGTACCCATTATGAAAAATAAACATGGAAACCAGAGATATCTTCCATTACATAGCAAAGTTTGGTTGAGAATTCTGAACACCGAAACCTACAATTTTATGACTAAAGCTGACAATATGTATTTTACTAACAAACATCACTGCATTATACTGGATACAGTCTATGCGCTGCATACAAGCTATAACACTTTCCCTCATCTAATTAAGTGCTTTCAATTTTAAGCGAAATTCACTGAGTCCAGTAATTGTGTAATAAAGTACATAATACACAGGAGAGGTTGAGATACTGCAACTGTAGAATTTGGCTCTGTGCCGGAATCCCATATACGAGCTAGATTTCATTGTGTCCTGCGGCACGAATAAGGAAAGGGAAGGTATAAACTGTTTACATTAGCCAAGCTGTCGCACACGTGGAGGAGATGTATTCTAACGCAACCGAGTCTCCTGTGGTCTGAATCCCTTCAACATACAAAGGTGAAAAGGAGAGCCTGGTCTCGCTCCAGTAAACACACAATCAAAGGTCCTTAGGTTTCTACAGTGCACCTAAACACAACAAAATCTTGTATCTTGACATGCACACTGATTGTGTACTGCGTCTCAATGTTCGGTAAAGCACTGGAATATTCTTCTAGGCCTGTTATCTATCAGGTTTGATATACTATACACGTTACCACAATAACTCTCAGTTTCTCGGCGACTATTTTGCCGATACTGTAGGCCTACGTAATAATACAGCTCTCTAATTTGAAATAATTTATTATTTAATACACACTGCAGCGAATAATCCTTTAAGACTGTTGATGAGTGTAGCATAATATCGATGAAAGTATCATTGTACATTTTAACCGACTCTAAAAACTATGGAAGATATTTTTATACCATCTCATAATCGCAATCAGATAATAAATATCATTGGGAGAGAGGTCTCATTTTTTAAATGTAAATAGCTGGAATTCTATTTACCATTTGTTTGATGTGTTTGATGCATGTTTATTTTACTACAAGAACACACAGGGTTTAAAATTATGACTCTTAATCCGAAAATCTTTTGAAGTTAAAAACACGTGATTAAATATAAGTTTGGTGATAGGCGCACCATTACTGTCTTCTTATGCAATTTCCGAAAATACTAAACGAATTATAACATTAACCACAACAACAAAATAGTTTTGGGGAAAATTGTCTAGTTTGGTTATTTGATATTTCGATTACAGAATGAGTGTTTATTTTGTTACATTTATATACTCTTTTTTAGAAGGATGTGTTGCGTCTTATTCCACATTCTTAGTTCACTTTCTTGCTAGTCGTATCATGTATAACATGTCTTTATCTTAACTAGTTTACTTTCACAGGGTTCAGATTAATGGCCACACGTTTAGATGAAGAATTATTTCCTTTTTCTGAAAATTGGTTTTATTCATCTTGGAGGATTATTTATTTTGGTACCTTTAAGGAACAACAATTTTCATATCTGCAGTCTGGTTACAAAATACATACGTGTCCAGTTACTTTCAGTGCTATATGTAAATGTAATCTAAATGAAAACGAATCAATTTGCCTCTACATTAATTCTGCTCTCAACACGAGCTGTATATTTATTTCAGTTTCCTTACTAACTCAACTCATGACCAGACTCTGACCACACCAGTTTGAACAAATATTTCATGAAAAATACTGATCTCTTCTTCGATTGAAATACAACCATTTGAGCCCGGAGGCATCTGCCTTTTTATTTAAAAATATCATTAAACTGGGAACTTTCCAATGCAAGCTAGCGAAGAGGATACTTAATCCTCAAAATCAAAGACAAAACTGACTTTTGTGGTAATCGTATGATAACTTTCCTTTCATCTTCCATTTCTTGTTATAGTATCCTCGCCATTCTATGTTTCTGAAGTCTAGTTTGTCTTTCATCTTCCTTTTTTTGTGATCGTTACATCGCCCGTGTTTTTCTTAGTTATTATAGTGTGCGTTACATTTCATCTTCCAGTTCTTGCGATATTTCTTTGCACTTGTTCCTCTGTTCTTTTCTAGTTTAGTCTGGCTCTGTTCTTCCCTTTCAATTTACTTTATACCCGGTCCCTTCAAAATATATACTACAGCTTCCTTCTTTACTTCGGAAATGGATCAATCTTTAAGGGTATGTTGCAGGTGACTCGCCGGGGTGTCGATCTGATCCAACGCCACCTCTGTGTTGACGATTTGGTCGTGGAATGTTCTGATCGGATATGTTGTTGTGGCTCGGTAAACCATGTTGGTTTGCGAAGAACATTGATCGTATTGCATGGCCCACTCAGGTTGGTTTATGGGACAGGGCACTAGGTTTGGAGAGGATGACAAGCTTACAGAATGTACGAGATAGGGGTAGGTAAAATTCTCTCGGGCAACAAGCCGTGTTAGTTCTGGACAGCATACTGACGTTGCGTAGATATACATTCGCTGTGAAAGCTTTAAATCGTAGGGTTGTGCCTTACCAAGGTGATGGTAAATAAATAATTCACAATTACACATGTGCACATTTTGATAACTTTACTGATGTACTCAACACATAGTAAAATTCTTGCGTATATTTCAGTCCACTCAACTCTAGTACGCAATAATTTCTACGACTTTGCACAGAAGAGTGACAAACTTATTGTTATGAATCACTGTTCAGACGACTGCATCAATCCGATCGATATTTTCAGATCCGTCTGGTTTTAGGATCGCAGACTGTCCATGGCCCATGCAAAAAGCCCGCTTCTTCTGTCTTTGAAATTCTAACGACCCTTTGGACTTCTCACTTTTATTACTTCCTGCTTGAATCTTTGGTGTCTTGACGGCTACACGCGCCGCTGAAAGCAGTTGGGCATGGTTTTAAGCGGTCAAGCTTATTTTCGATGGTCTTTTTAACTATATTTATGTCAACAACTGTTTCCTTAAATAAGAATAAAACAGACGGGACTGACGGTGGTTATTGTTATGTTGAGATCGACTGTAGTTACAAGCTCTGTTGTTCCCTCTTTAAACTGAACGAACTGTTCTTTTTGTGTCAAGAGAGTAGGTCCCTTTTCCATTGTTAAGAAGTAAAATATCATTGCTCGTCGCTTTTTTCACGTGCTCAATCAAATTCTGCTTTTATAAAGGACGACTCCAGTTGGGCCTGTGATACCTTGAAGATGGCTATGTTAGGCTGTTGCGCCGTGTAGTTTGGTAGAATCTGAGAACCTAAAGTCTCGCGGTTATACGTCCTATTTCTAGCTCCTATGTTGCTGCTATTCGATTTCCTCTAACCTCTAAAACTTGCACAGCCTGTGCTCACAAAACATTATGTTTCTTCTCGTGGAAATTTTGTGTTTTTATTTACAACCAGTGGATTGTTTGACCCAACGTGGCGTTTCTCTTGCCCTCACGAAAGCGTAGGAGTCATATCAATTACAGTAAAAGTTAAAGTTTGTCCCACTATACGCCATGTAGGCGTTTGGGGTGAGAGGAGGTATAGCTCCTCCCTTCCTTGACCTCGGCACTAGATGGGGGTGAGTGATCAGCATCACGCCCCGGCCGGCTTTACCCCCGGGAAAGGACCCCGGTACCCATTGTAGAGGAGGCTGGGTGGGCCCCAGAGCCGGTCTGGACGCAGAGGCTAGAGGAAAAATCCTCTGCCCCCGTCGGGGATCGAACCCCGGCCGTCCAGCCCGTAGCTAGTCACTATACTGACTGAGCTATCCCGGCTCATTATCAATTACAGTATTACATATTAATTCCTGTTTTTGACGTAAATACGTCTATACGGAAAGGTCATTCGGCAAAAAAGTGTAACGAAAACGTGAAACGAAAATGTGTAAGATCCGTATCAACAAATCGACAACAATGGTTACCTAGGGAATGTCGTGTTTACTCGGCATTGTTGTTACCTAACGTGTAAGATCCATATCAACAATGTGTAAATATGGACCGACAACAATGGTCAGCTTGTGTGCATTGTTATGTTACCTAGGAAACGTCATCTGTTTACTCGGCATTGTTGTGTTACATTACTGTCGTCAACAATCCGCTTTCGTTATTGCGGAAAGAGCTGAGCTGTGATCGCTTGTAGAAGAAGATAATTTTGACATTACATTTCATTATATTACGCTACATTCAGCTACCTTCCATTCATTGTATTTATTGCTTAAATATAATTTAAATACAGAGACGTATTTACGTCAGATTCTCCGGAACCGTGGTTCCACTGTCAATTTTTATTGATGTGTTCAGTCTCATGGTATTCCATAAGTTGGGCTAACATTTTAAGTCAGTGTTCCGCAACATTTCTTCACACGCAGCACGCCATAATTTGTCAAAGACACGTGAAGGCACACTACAAAGTTTCGCCTCACGAAAAGATGGTACGAAATTATACATAGCCATAAATATGTAAAATGTAGGCATATGAAAACAAAAAATTACATATGTTGGATAAAACTATCGATTATGAACCTGTGTGTCTGTTTATCGGGAATTCTAGTTGCGAAAGATGCTCAGTCGAATGTCTAACTGTACCCACTCACGTTTCTTAACAACGATAACGTAAACTTAGAAAACTCTGTTGATCATGCCAATTGTTAGCAAAACACAGGAGGCAATGGTTTTAGGATCAGTAATGCAAACAATAAGGTCGAAAATTCCATAACGGCATTACGATGCTGTATCCAGTATAGCACCTCGTCATTATAAAAACTATGTAAATTCCGGTGTGCAGAAAATATTGAAAAAATAAAAGAACAATGGAAAGAGTAACGATGATTGTTGCATATCAAGATAATGAATGAATTAGGTATAGGTATCTCACATGTAAAATGATTCTCATGCCAGTTCAAAAAGAACATTTAAGACATTTGTGCTCGTAAGCTGAATAAATATGAAAATGAGACTCAGTACCAGGGACGAGGGAAGCTACAGAGACAGAGACTGTGTCTCGGAGTCTTGGAAGAAACTCAGATTAAGGAGAAGGGGAAGAAATAGGCAGACAAGGCGGAACGTGGAACACAGAAGACTGAGTGTGTTAGAAAAATGCAATGAGAATGAGAGAAAGGAAGTATGGAAAATTAGTCAAGAACGGGAAAAATAAGATAAAATGGACACACAAATAAAATACAAATTATAAAAGGAGAAATAAAAACTGACGCTTGAAACAGATACCCGAAACGAACGATGTTGGAAGGAAAAAGACAGACTGCGTAAGTAACTGACGAAAGAAAATGAAATTCATTTGGAGCCATCTGGTAGGCAGTGGAGTAGAAGAAAGAAGGACCCGAAGAGAAAATTGAAGTGAGTTAAAGTAGATTCTGGCGACTTTCAAGTTGACTTATTTAATCATGTTTCTAGTACTGCATTCTTCAGAGCCTTTGAAACTCCATGATATTTGAAAGGAGATTCTTAGAGATGCAGTAACCTGCTGGGAGAGTAATTGACTGCTTTTAAGTGAATATTTTTCTCCTATTGCGTCGCTTAACGAGTTATTGTGGAGGAAGAATACAAGGAAACGCTACTTTGTATGTGGACTTGTACGTATTCCTGATCTTTGAATGCAACAGAAAGACCTCAGGTTTTCAATAGTCAACGTTAAACTGACTAATAAATCTAATATCTAGATTTATCTCTCTTTAAGATGATTTTCTAAAAGCTGCTACTTTTCCGATAAGTCTGTTAAGAATTGAAAGACGTAGTCTGAGTAAAATGCAATGATGGCGTTCTTCATTTACCATAAGAAGAAACCAAGTCTGTACAAGAATGTTATTCTGTCACTACACAAGCCACTCCTTTCAACTACTAAACTAAAGCTTTAATAAAATAATGATTAAATAAATTTTGGGTTATGTTTTCTTCGGCAATTTAAAGACTCTGCCTCCATGAAAAGGGCGCCTGATAACTGAGGCAGCTAGGACCTTTGGAACTTCGATCAGTCGACACGGCACACAACCCAGAAGACAGCCACCTTCATATTCGCAGTCGTGATAACCTCAAAACTTACATAATGACACTCGTTATACTCTAGATTTTATATAGTGTCAAATGGGGTACAAATATTGTTGTAAATGGTATGTAATGGGTACGAAGGATGCGGATGTTTCCTATATCAAGGTAAAAAGAAACACAAAAACAAGCAATAGCCTAGTATAGATTTAATCTGAGTACCTCTGGAATACATCCAGAGAGTCAAGGTTATGCTAACCTGCCCAATATATTTTATTTGGAACACTTGTTTCGAGTAAAAATGCCAACTATGCAGGAAGTCCAATGTGTCTGTCAAAAGGTGTCAGTGGTGCAACAAGAGAATTTGAGTAGTCGGCGACACTTGAATCCGCAGCCCGGTCTTTGGTTTTCCACTATGTAACTGGTAAGGTAGTTTTTCAACTGTTACTGAATGTTACTTGATTAAATAAATTGCGTATAAGGATTAGCAGTAATTTAACACGTTTTATGCAAATTAAGTAGACGAACCAGTGCTGTCTATCGCGGCTCCTCAGTGTCCTTCTAGTTTTGAAGCTGTGTCCTGGTACATTTTTCAATTACAGACCTTGCTCACCGTGCAAGTGTCTATAAATTGTGAGTGTACAAATGCTGTTATAGTTTAAATAGCGCGTTTAAAGGTCAAAGAAAGGCTCAAAATTAAACAGACCTTGCTAACCACAAACTGGTCTTTTAAGTTGTAAAATTGTAGTTTAAAACAGCGTCTCCCGAAAAGTTGATTCAAGGCTCAAAACTTCACGGACTATTCTACGCTGGAATTATGTATAGCAGAAATGTAAATACAATTGTAGTTTATGGGAAGTTGAAACAGTGGGTAAACACGCAGAGCATAACCAAAAGCAAGGAGGCAAGCCAACGCTCTGTATAAGGTTCTGAGTGAGTTCCTAGAAAATTTTAAAATTGCATAATCTAAAAATCACGCAAAACCTAGTTCTTAAAGTGTCTTCAATTTCCTGTCTGTCTGTCTGAGGCGGATGCGTCAGCTTCCTTCCTTTCGTGATCTCCATTTAGCTAATTTTTACTGCTTAAAAGCTCACTTTAAGTAACGATGTGAACGGATTCAAATCATGATTCACGTCCATTCCTCTAGCGTGGGTCTGCGTGCAAACTCCATCGGTACTTTTATTTTTATGGCCTCACCATTTCTTACAACGTATGAAAAGTGTAATCTGAGTCTAGTTTTCTAAAATGATGGTTAAAGGCAGGCCCGCTCTGTATCTGGATGTCAGAAACCACTGTCAATGACTGGATCGCTATTTCATAAAGAGCAATTCCTGTAACATTAAAATGGTAAATCTTATCACACAGGAACTACGACTCTATTCGACTCCTGAAACAAAACTGTAGATTGGGTGTTCCTTGCAATGACAGACAATAACATTTAACAAATCAAAAATCTTGTATTACGCGATGAACAACAGGTACATAGTCAAAGTTAATTCTAGGCGTCAGCTGAACTCACCGTCTTAATTTCCGAAGTATAAGTTAATATCAAATATGTTTAACATTTACGTTCCTTACTTAGGGTTACTTTAACTACCTTTGCTAAAAACTTCCGCCCTTTCTTTGTGCCTGTGAAAAGTACGTATGAACTACATAACAACAGAGCAAAGACGCTCTCAGAAGAAGTTAATTCAATTCAATTCAATTCTTTATTATTAGTGTGCTGTATCAACAGCCTGATGGCCAATTACAGATACAGCACAGAGGTGAGCTCACAAACAGAATAAAATATAAAAGGTAAAACAAGCAGAATATAAAATACATTGATCGGTGGACGTTAATACACAAGAAAATTGAAACTAAATATATTAGAATATTTGTAAAAATAATTTAAATGAAATAAGTAAATTATACTATTATAGAATGTGAAGAAGTGTGACAATTTTCGTCTCGAATATGTCCAAATCCCTGCAGATGACATTAGCAGCTGATGACTTTGAATACGTTCCAGTTTGTTGGCATCAGTAGTCGTAATAGAATTCCAAACGACCGAGATATACTCAAGCTTGGATCTAACTAAGGTTACATATAACATATACAGGAAATCGAGAGAAGAGAACGAAAAGGTTAATGTGCGAACAAGACCCACCAACTTAATACAATGTGAAAATATGTGGTCAACATGGTTGTGAAATCGGAGCTTAGTGTCGATAAATATTCCCAGGTCTTTAATAGTGTCGGTACGTGTTATGGAGGACTGAAAAGTTTGTAATCAAAGATCAAAGTAGTGGTTTTCCTGGAGAAGGAAATTACTGTAATTTTACTAATATTGAGTTTCATGAAGTTAGCAGTGCACCAACCTTGTACAGAGTCAATGTCAGTTTGAAGTTCATTGCAGTCGTTGGGAGATTTAATGGTACGAAAAATTTTGATGTCATCAGCGAAAAGAAGGCATTTAGAATGATTAATTACTTGGCATATGTCATCAACAAACAAGTTGAAAAGTAGAGGACCCAAAACAGATCCCTGTGGAACTCCAGAGACAAAAAGTAATGAACATAAATATTATGTTCATTATTTAGGGTTACATTAAATACCTCTCTTTTTACCATACGTTTCAAATATTGCACTACTTGTTAGTTTAGTTCTGAATCCTTTGTTAAAATATTTAGATATGCCTATTTTAAAAGCTTAATCAAAAACTGTTTCATTGTTGCCATACACAGTGAATTCCGGTTAATTGGCACACATCGGGACTATAACACTTTGGCCCAATTAAGCGGTTGCCCCAATTATGCGAAGTTCCACGTAAAAAGTAAGTTTGATCTTAAGATTTGTCCCAAATAAACGGCTGCAGCGATTAAACGATGACCCAATTAACCGGAATATACTGTACTGGAAAACAAATTTTTCCTTAAATCTGAGAGCGTCTTCGACCTTATTCTTTGAAATATCTCGTGTTCTTTTCGATAATTTCGATTTTCTTTTTCATTCCATACTTTACGATATCTGCAATTTGAAGGAAGCCGTAAAATAATTTAAGAATAAGTGCAAACGTCCCAGAAAAGAAAGTTAAAGTGGTATCTTCCTTCTTCATATTTCATTGCTAAATTTTACAAATTTTCTCAGAGGTTTATATTTTATTTCCCATAATCAACAAGTTGCGTTGTGATATTAATAAGCTTGATATATAGACATAATCTCAGCTTCGGTTTTACAGTTAATATTTTCTAATGTCAATGTACAGAGAATCCGTTTGTTATGAGACGGATGGCCTTGAAACCTGGCTAGCTGTTTCTTCCTAGGAAAATGTCCATAAATCCCTCGCTCGCTCAGGCAATGCGTAGTTGTTCTTCGAACAGTGGATGCGTCAAAGAGCCTGTGTGTTGTGAAATAATGTGAAATATAGTGTTTTATAAAGCGTATTAATATACGACATTTTTGTAAAGCGTAAGTCTTGGAAGAAATTTCGAACAAATTTTAAAAGAAAATTAGGGTTTGGTGGTTTTCTTGGCCAAGAAATTAGGATTTGTTTTGATTAAGCTTAGTTCATAAGCAAGGGGTATGCAGTCATATAAATATATAGTGGCGCACAGAAAATTCTCATACTGTTTGAGAAGTGCCTGTACACACCATGGAAGATATAGTGTGGAGTGAAATTAGTGCTCGAAGAATAATGGGGCAACTTTCTTTTACTTCATAAATTATGAACGGAAAGTAAGGTTAATGCTGACACCGTTTCTTGATAAGCTAACTGAACAGAAGGAAACGTATGTGCGTATCATGTAGGAAAATGCTACGGTCCACCCAATCAATTCTATGAATGCGTTTTTTGTGAAAGAGCGATAAGTAAAGGATTGTGACTTGTAACTGTTTTGACATTTTATTTTTGGGGCATAGTAAAGGACAAAGTGTGTGTGTGAATAATCATCGTTTACTAAGAAAAGTGAGAGAAATTATTTCGCAGAAAATTTCATTTATTTCATGACGATGCCTTCAGTGTGTGCCTAGAAACACTTTCTGAAGATGTGAAACCTGCACAGAAGCAGAAGATTGGCTATTGGAGACTTCGCTTTGAACTAAGGTAGGCAGGTCATAGTGTAAGGGGGAAACGGGCAGTGAACAATCGGCATCTCCTGTTCCACTTTAAGGGAAGCTTGCCATAGCACCGTACGGGACCCATTTCAGCAGTCAGTCAGTAACAGGCAGTCTGTTTTCAGGAACATCACTCATTGTTTATAATTATTTGTTTTTCCGAAATACATAGCTACTTTTCGCTATGATAAAATATATTTATATTGATTCATTTTGTTCACTGAAAGGCAAGTCAGGTCGTTTTCCTTAAATGAAAATACTGTAGTAGAGAAGACCTTAGCAATTATTCGCGACTACTGTGAGTTACTGCATTTGTAGGGGCCGCCGATGGAAAAATTGCGGGCCGACCATCTGCGAGGCTTCTAATACGAACATTTGTAGACCCATAAAGCATACTAAATTATTTACTCCCAGTGTGCATTCAAATTCATTGTTCAGAAAGTCATGCAGCGATACTTGACTTTATTTCACTACAAAACTATGTCTATGAAGCTGCTTACATATTAAAATGTGGTGACTTCCAATTTCTTGCGCGTTTTTTCCACGATATTCACGGAATTAACGTATATAGGAGTGACAATGCCTGTGTTTCCGTCAGTCCATCTGTGTGTCTACGTGATTCATCTTGAGAACCTCTGGATGGATTTATATGAAATTTGGCATGGACGTTATGCCATTGAAAGCTACTGTAAAATTATGCTTTTTTAGTTTTTTACAATCGGGTAAACCAACATGGCGTACAAATGAATCTGAGGGAGAACCGACACTAGTGTCACAATATGGCCATGTAATGAA
>NW_019059681.1:450736-461895 GCF_000696155.1 Zootermopsis nevadensis
ACTTGGTTTTGTAAATCCTTGAAGACCTTCTATGAAACAACAACACAGCAGCTGTTTAAAACAAAAACATTATTCACTTGACCACAGATTGGACCTATTTATTCATCACCCCGATGATGGCGGCAGCAAGAATATCTGAAACGTCCGTAAACTCCTGCCAGACTACACTGCGCAACAACTCTAAAGACCACCAAATTAAATCTCGTCATAACCAAAAGGTGGGTGTGAGCCCGTATCCTGAAATATACGATACAGATTACGTCACTCTACAGAATTTGAAAAATTAGATAGAAAAATAAACTTGTTAGGTTAAGTAAGATGTGTATGGTTGGGGTATCTAGTAGAGTTTGTGTTTGTAACCTTCTGTCCGATCTGTTCCCAGTTCGCAATAGTCTAGAACAGGGGGATGCTTTATCTCCAATGCTTTTTAATTTTGCTCTAGCACATGTCATCAGGAAGGTCAGAGGTAATCAGGAAGGGCTCAAATTGAATAGTCTGCACCAAGTACTTGCCTATGCCGATGATGTCAATTTGCTGGGGGATGGGGTGGGTACCGTAACCAAGAATGCAGAAACTCCCCTACAGGTTAGCAAAGAAATAGGCCTAGAAGTGAATTTAGACAAAATTAAATACATGGGCGTAATACGGGATCAGCATCAGCATATGGCGGAACATAATTATAAGTAACACATTATTTGAAAATGTTTCAAAATTTAAGTATCTGGGAAATGAGGCCATTGATAAAATTAACAGTAGAATACATTTGGGGAATATTTGTTTTATTCAGTTCGAAGACTGTTATCATCTTGTCTGCTATCCAAAACACTAAATATCAGAATATATAAAAGAATAATTTTGCTTGTTGTTTCGTATGGTTGTGAAACATGGTTTCCTACTTATATCTTAATTGCGTCATGCTTGTGTTCTTTAATACAATAATTTATTCACCGTCTTTACACAAGCTTATAGATTGTTAAAATCACATAAAATTATAACATTTCAACATTTGATATTGTTACATTTTAAAATGACGACATGTTTCGATGTTCATTCCATCATCGTCAGGTCTATCAATCAAAATTAAAAACTATGGATATAAAAATAATACAAAACAAGCGACATAGAGACACCATAGAAAAATATCATATACAAAGAACACATAAACAAAACCTTGCTTTAAACGACAGTAACATCTACACGAACAATCCGATATTTAACATTCTACAGTCCATCGACCCAACCCCCTAAACAACTTTCACCCAATATATATAGCCATACACGATACTCACAGCTTAGTTGCAGTCTACAGCTCCGTAATATCGGACACGCACCTCACACACAACCCGGTATGTTATAATACTTTAAATATTTTGTGATTACTTTTCTTTTGCTTGTATTACGATATATTGAGTAATTCTTTAAAATTATTCCATTTCCTATGTCAGTAGCCAGGATCACGATATGAAAATTAAAATTGATTTTGCAGATTTAAGGCATCCAGGCGCAGCCCTCAAAATTAAATGGAAGAAGCCTGGAGGTTAAACAAATAAAATCTAACGGGTAGAACAAAATCAGTATACGCAGAGCAGCAGATGCAACAGTTTTTAATTTTGATTGATAGACCTGACGATGATGGAATGAACATCGAAACATGTCGTCATTTTAAAATGTAACAATATCAAATGTTGAAATGTTATAATTTTATGTGATTTTAACAATCTATAAGCTTGTGTAAAGACGGTGAATAAATTATTGTATGGTTTCCTACCTTTAAGGATGAACGTAAATTGAAAGTGTTTGAAAACAAAGTGCTCAGGAAGATATCTGTGCCTAGGAAGGCTGAAATAAATGGGGAATTTAGAATATTGTATTTCGAGGACCTGCATGAATTGTCCACGTCACCTAGCATAGTGAGGATAGTGAAATCTAGAAGGCTCCCTTGGGCTGGACGTGTATCACGCATAGGGGTGACAAGGGGTGCATACAGAATTTTAGTGGTGAATCCTTCTGGAAAACAACCACTGGGCAGGCAAAACATATAGGAGGATAACATCAAGATGGATCTTAGGGAGTTGGTTTTTTAGGATGATAAATGTATAGGGTTGACTCTCGTGGCTGATGGCGGGCTTTGGTGTTGTCGGTGTTGGACCTGCTTGTTCTGCTACCAGGGACTTGGATTTGAAAAGTGAGACAGAATATTGTATGAACTGGAGATTTCACGGCGACGAAGTGGGCCTATAATGAATTTTTCCCGGCTACCAACCGTGTCAGGTGGTTTAGTAGAGAAAACACCAACGTTTCGAGAACGAGGACGAAGATGGTTCTCGAAATATTAATGTTTTCTCCATTAAACCACCTGACACTGCTGGTAGCCCGAAAAGAATTCATTATGAGACCGAACATTGTTTAATTTCTGACATTCTGTTTTGGGTTACGGGAATAGCAGAGTGTTGGGGAATAAAATTAAAACCATACTAGCAAACTGTTGTTGGTTCTACTATCTTCTTCTTCAGTGTTCAAATTGCTTGATCGTACTTTGAGAAACTGAGTGATTTGGTCTACTGTGTTGTGTAAATAAGCTTGATAACGGTTGAAGCAAAGTAGAAGATTTATAATTGGACAGAGCTTCAGAGTGACATTTCCGACAAGATGGGTAGTAACTACACCCCACAGAATCTGCTTTTAGGGAGTCTATTACAGGGTTACTGCTGCTAGTAATCTGCCCGTCAGTAACACGTTCTGGCAGTCTTTCGTTTTCTGTTTGTGGCTGTAAGGCACGTTTGCTTGTCGAGCTCTCTGTCACTGTAACAGTAATTACATGATTTAGAAATTGTCTCTAGGGTGATAATTTTCTAGAAGTTAATTTAAATGTTATTATTTTTACATAAGCGTGAAGAACCTGCATAATGAAGAGGTCTTTAATTTGTGCTCTTTACAAAATATTAATGGGATGTTTAAGTAATTTACGATTGGATGATACAGGTATGCAGCACGTATGGGAAGTGTTACAAGTGCGAACATAATTTTGGTTTGGAAACCTGAATTGAGGAGAAGAAATGGCTCAAGTGTAGTCGAGATAATTTTATAAAAACTGACATTAAGAAAGCAGCATTTCTGAACTACCTGCCTGTTAGCCATTTAAGAATTACTCTGCATCATGGATTTGCGTTAGTTACTTAGACTTTACTTTAAACACCAGCTAAACTAAATACCTAATTCTCTTCTTCAGTAGCGTAACCATATTCTTGGGATAAGAGCTCAGAAAACAAAAATACATACATTTTTAGTTATGAATGATATTTTAGTAAGCCTGTAAGGCATAGTGAACAGGTGCCTACATGCCTACCAATTGCATGGCATAGAATCGTATTAACCCATAAATCTGCCGCCTCTTATGGAACACTAAGATTCATTACCGCATCCACAATGATCCGCCATTGGACCTATACAGAGACATTTATGACTTTTATCCGCATTTTCACAGTCTGTTTTTCTAATATCCATTAGAATATTATCTTCTATGACTCCTAAATGACCTCTTTGTAATCTTTCTTAACACTTATTTTTCTCCATACGGTAAAACGTTGTTAGTCTCACGCTCAACCAAAAACTGGGTAACAGCCCCTTTCCGACCGTTAGTAATTACTTATTCAACATATTCGCAGCTTCCAACAATGTTTGGATACCGACTTCTGCATCTGAAACCTGAGGACTCGCCTTGCCGTAAAGTAAGAGGATCCACTTGGGCTATCTAAATTCCTATAGCCATTTTAAGTCTAGATTCTGCCACGTTTATCTCCGTCCCTGCATTTGGCTTGCCTCGGAGTGAGGATGGTTTAACTTATTTAAATAAGAAGAAGGCCTGTTTATTTCTGAATGACATGTTACAAATATTATAAAGTAATTTATAGAGTTTTTTACTAAGTGGTACAAATTATATGCAGTATTCGAAACGTTATATTTTTTTTCTACATAGATGAGACGCAGGGACCAGAATGGTTCAAAAAAGTCCACTGAAAGATTCAAATTAAATGAAATCAGGATTCACTGAAAAGAACAGAGGATCGTTGTATGATTCTGAAAAAGAAACCTAACATACAAAAAGTTCTATTTTTTCATGAAAATATATCCTATACATGGGAATCTTATTTCACAAAAATAGCGAAAATATAAAAGAAAATGAAAACAAAATTTATTGAAATTTACTTTTACAATATCAAGCAGAATGGATTTATCAAATGTGTCTTTACATGGGATGTAGGTCCCGGACAAAATTAGAGTTTATACAGATGGCTTCTGAATTGGAATTCTTCGAATTATTCTAGCTGTATACTGAAGTTACGGAGAAACATGCTGCTTCCATCAACATTGAAGACGGAGGCAATATCTTCCTCTGAAACACTGTTGTACAACCAAAAGATTACAACGCACAACAACTCTGAAGTTTACAATTTAAAATTGGAATATTTTGTGTCAAAACACAGTCTCACGTTTTAATTTCTTCTCGCATTACTATATTTTGCATCCCGCTATATTACAAATGTGTATATATATATATATATACATATTATTTTTTAAGCTTGAGTACCAACACCTTTAGATTAATAATTGTACCGAATTTGTGCGCAGGATTGCGAGAATTTATTCCAGTTTCTCATTTTGCCAACATCTGAATCAGCTGACCGAACTATAGCAGGTATCTATGGTCTGTGGGTATTAAATTACCACTTTAGCCACGTGTTCGTTTTGGTTTCGAAATCTTTGGACACCCCTACAGCATACTGTAATGTGCATTACGGAATGTCTGCGCTGCAGGGGCCATTGTATAATATGACTGAACTCTGAATGCCACAAAGCAATTACACGCTCACATACAGCGGAAAAAAATCCCTTCATTGTTACAACGGCTATATTAGACTCGGAAAGTGCGGCATGTTGGGCAGGATGGGTTAACAGCTGGGTCAGGATGGCGAGAGAGTGCGGGAGAGCAGTTCTAATTCTCTGGACAACGTCCATAACACTGACTGCACCCATGGGAATCCCCGGTTCCCAGAGAAGCTCCCAATGTTGGTACAGCAATCAACATAACCTAAAAACGTCTTGGTAAAAAATCTGATTATGAGAGTCTGGGCCCTTAACATTCAAAGTGGATTCTTTGTCACCACGACAAGCGCCACCCATCCCCAGATAATGGATGAGTGTATTAAGAAGCCGCAGAGAGTCAACATGGGTGGTTCTCAAGACTGAGGACTCGGTGTTGGACTAACAATCTCTCATACATATGAAGAAATCCACGAACACCAAGAATATCAAATACTTTAGTGTATTAAAAGCAATGCAAAAGGAAAATTGGTCGACATGACGAAAAACTAGGTAGGCTTACTTATAAATTAATAAGCAAGATCACCTTGGTGAAGTCTGTACAGTTCAGAAAGGCAATATATTTTAGAAGAAATGTGTGTATCGGGATCTCAAAGAGATAGACCTATCTTACATTAGATGATTTGACTGTTTCGGCTGTCATGAAATTAACAGTGTTTTTCTTTCGTGGAAGATTTTATATTGGTATGATTATGATATGTTTCAGCGGCTTATGATATAACACTCCAAGGAAGAGAGTCATTCTTGACAAGCTTATAGTAGGGTAGATAGTAAAAAAATTCTCTACATCTTACGGTATCTTAAGATTTATCAACCCAGAAGTAACTTGATAAAAGATAATGGTGATATGCTTGCAGATTTACACGGCATTTTGAACGGGTTGAAGAATTATCTTGTATATAACGTTGTTAGGTAGTTTAAAATACATACAGCTGAGCCATTACTACCTGAGCCTACGTCTTTGAGGTTCACATTATCATTGAGCAATTGAAGTGTATAAGTCAACAGTTATTAGTCACATTTCGACAGAATTGATCCAAGCAGCGGATAATACATTGCGTTCTGAGATTTACTTTATTTGAAATAAGAAAACAGTTACTTGGCCTGTTTGTAAGAAGCGTGATGAATCTGTAGTAATTATCGAGAAATTATTGGGAACCATAGTGTGGATTTCGACAATGGTGGCCTACTATGTATTAGATATTTACATACTTGAAGAAAGCCTGTATAAAAATTAAAGAAGGTGGAATAATTAAATGTGTTTAAATCAGACCTATGGTAAATTAAATATAGGAAAATGTTTTTATAACAAATTTCATATTGAGAATGGTCTGAAGCAAGGAGATAGTTTACCACTTGATGTCAGCATCTTCTTCCCCTAATAATATGTCATCAGGAAGGTCCACGAAAACAAAGAGGGGGTGGAATTGAATGGGTCGCATCATCTTCTGGGCTGTGCTGATTATATTAATCTATTACTTGAAAACCTAAATATCACAAAGAAAATCATAGACGATGTAGTAGATGCTAGTAAGTTGGTCTAGAAGGAAACGAGGATAAAATCATGTTCATGTCTCGTCATTTGACTGCAGGACAAATTCATCAAATATACACGTGGCTAATAAATCCTTTCAAAATGTGACAAAGTTCAGATAATTAGAACCGTTGGTAAAAAAAGTAAAGTTGCCCCACTCTATGCCATGTAGGTGCTTGGGGGGGAGATAGCAGTAAAAGCTCCTACTCATTCTTAACCTCGACACTAGATCGGGGTGAGTGGTCAGCGTCACGCCTGGGCCGCGCTTTACCCCCGGGAAAAGACCCCGGTACCCATTGGATAGGAGGCTGGGTGGACCCCAGAGCTGGTCTGGACCCAGAGGTTAGAGAAAAAATCCTCTTCCCCATAGAAGAATCGAATCTCGGTCGTCTAGCCCGTAGCCAGTCACTATACTGACTGCGCTACCCCGGCTCATTCGAACCGTTGGTAAGAAATACAATTTTATTCAAATTAATAAGGAACTTAATTCTGGGGATGCTTGCTACCATACATTTAATAAAAGTATTTTCTACATCTGTGATATCCAAAAAACAAAAATTCAGGCGTAAAAGCTATAATTTTAATTGTTTTTATCTCAAGACGTTATAATTTGTATCCTCATAGAGGTGAGTACGAAGATGGCTGCCTTCTGGATTCTAGATGCTTGTGGTCTGGTAAAAGTTTACAAAAGTTTCAGAAATACTTGCTGCCTCCATGTGTAAGCCGTGCGCGTCTTCGTTTTCCAGATGGAGGAAACAGTCAGTCAAGGGAAAGACCTTAAACGACAAAAGTGATAGTGGAACCACGGTTCCGGAGAATTTGACGTAAATGTGTCTATAAGGAAAGGAAGTTTATATAATGGCATTAATCAAAATATTTCCTTTATTCATGCTTTACAATTGAGATACGTTTAATTAAAACATTGCTTATTCAACTTGAATTAGTTACGTTTTTAAGATGGGTCTGGGGTAGCTGAATGTAATGTAAAGTAATGCAATGTAATGATATGTAAGGTAGGGTAAGGTAAGGTAATGTAAGGTAAGGTAATGTAATGTAAGGTAAGGTAAGGTAAGGTAAGGTAATGTAATGTAAGGTAAGGTAAGGTGAGGTAAGGTAAGGTAAAGTGAGATAACGTAAGGTAAGGTAATGTAGGATAAAGTAATGTACGGTAATGTAAGGTAATGTAATGTAAGGTAAGGTAATGGAAGATAAGGTAAGGTAAAGTAAGATAAGGTAAGGTTAGGTAATGTAAGGTAAGGTAATGTAATATAAGGTAAGGTGAGGTAAGGTAAGGTAAGGTGAGGTAAGGTAAGGTAAGGTAATGTAAGGGGAGGGTAGGTTATACCCTACCTTACATATCATTACATTGCATTACTTTACATTACATTCAGCTACCCCAGACCCATCTTAAAAACGTAACTAATTCAAGTTGAATAAGCAATGTTTTAATTAAACGTATCTCAATTGTAAAGCATGAATAAAGGAAATATTTTGATTAATGCCATTATATAAACTTCCTTTCCTTATAGACACATTTACGTCAAATTCTCCGGAACCGTGGTTCCACTATCACTTTTGTCGTTTAAGGTCTTTCCCTTGACTGACTGTTTCCTCCATCTGGAAAACGAAGACGCGCACGGCTTACACATGGAGGCAGCAAGTATTTCTGAAACTTTTGTAAACTTTTACCAGACCACAAGCATCTAGAATCCAGAAGGCAGCCATCTTCGTACTCACCTCTATGAGGATACAAATTATAACATCTTGAGAATTTTCCACAACCGAGTACTCAGGTTTCATCGTCGACCTGTCACAAGAACACCTTTATATTTTCTGCACGTTCCGCACGACTTCAGCAGCGGCTATTAATTCTTACCCTCTACATACAAAACCCACGGCGTTGTCCAGACCCAGACGTTTATTTTCGTTTTTTTACCGTCATCTTCTCGTTATATTAAGGCGGGCCAATCGCGGTCCTGAGAACTCTGTCCTATATCAATCATATTACTGATCGCATTTTCCATCAAGTCCTTGTCATACGTATCTCCAAACAGAGATGAAACGCATTCAAGTAGTTTTTGTCGCATAACTTCTGAATTTCTTCTGCTTAAATTAAGAGGGCCGTCTGTGTTCCCACTGTCATTAATTTCGTTTGTTTGTTGTCTGTCTTCATCAATTTCCAACGTGGTGGGCGTCCTGGTGATGGGTTGAAAATATTCGTCCACTCGCCTTACGTCAGATGCGGAAGCAACTTCATTCTGTGGGATTACTAGGTTAGGACGCTCTTGAGGTCTCGTGTCTGGTATATCAGCCGCAGGGTTTTCAACCCGCTGAGCTGCACTTATAGACGCTTCATCAACGATGTCCTCGCGAGCGCTGTTGGAAATAAGGCTGCTAATAGTTGATCTCGGCTGCCATTCCGAATGGTCTTGGACTGCAGTTGTGTAGGACTTTCGGTATTCTCCCAGCGTCTGGCCACTGTCAGAAAGAATAAATGCCCGAGTATTTTTTTAAATCGCATCTAACACGGGTTACAGATACATATATTGACAAATTTACAGAAGAATTCCGATCATCGGAAAGCAGATGTACCGGGTTGAGGATAGCTTTAAACGAATATTAAAAGTCAATTTAGAAACTTCGTTGTAAAATTTATATCGTTTAACAATGTCAGTAAATAAATGCAAGAAGCTCGGAAATAACACCCTCATGCGTTCTTTGCAACGTGCATTAAGAGGTATTACATTAGCCTTGCCCTATGAAATAAACTTAAAATTAATTTAAAGTTTCTAAATTTTTAAATGTTGTAAGCCCCTTAAATTTAAAATGTTAAAAAATAATTTAGAAATTTCTAACTCAAGAATTTAATGTTTTATAATTTTCACATTCGACTTTCAAATATTTAAAATTAGTATTTAAACATCTATCCTAACTTAAAATTCCCTAACCGAATCTAAAGAAACCTAACCTAACACGTGTTAACTCAGCTAACCTCACTTAACATAACACAGCCAAACTAACGTGTCCTGACCTGTTCTAACCTAAGCAGTTCCAAATAAAATGCAGTATTAACAAACACGAACATCTTGGACGATCGTCGCTTACGTCTTTATTTACCACTGTTTCCGTAGTAACCACCATAAACAGTAAACAGTGGTCGCCATTGCAACAAACAAATTCCCACTGCAGCCGCTCCTGAGCCCACCAAACGAATTTCTCATCCGCCATTTTATCACCGCTCGTAAGAAATTTAAACGTATAATTGTGAGTTTCCGTATATAGCGCAAACGAACTCCAAACTCCACATCAAGTGTAGTTCAAATTCCTCAAGTTGTTCCTGCACAGACATGGCCAGCCCATAATACGGTCTCCCTATGGGCTTTGCCCAAAGAAAGCTTAACACTGACATTATTTGAGGTATAATTCAGTTGTAGCCAAAACGTTTAGTTTACGACAAAAGAAAGTTATTGCTATCCATTGGGATCCTTTAAAAAATTTTGGTATACACAGCATTAAATTTTAAAGTTTTGCTAGTAAATCTTTAACTATATAGTAGACATTTCATGTCTGTAAATAAACTTAAATATTTGTTAGATTTTAGTGTTTCTATTTAATTTTGGAGATTATCCAGGATTTCGGTTATCTGGGTACATATATTCACCAACCAACATGGATAATCGGGAGTCTATTTTCATTTAACTTTATCGGGTGCTATGATTTGAGATCTCAGCCCTATGTTCCCAAAAGGAATAAAAGGAATTAACTATGATTTAAGATCAGCCTCAAATCCGGGTTTATAGGAGTGTTGATTGACATTCTGTTGCGTCATATATTAGTTTTTGAACCATTTCAGTAACCTAAGTCCGTCTGTTAGTCTGTAAAAGTTTAGATTATGCTGGCCCGGTCTTACGTTGCCTAATCAGAGACTGAATCCCTCAAAAAAGTTAATCAGTTTATCGGGAGGCCAGTTGACCACATCAGCTGATCAGTTAATTTGTCAGTGATGTGCCTTGAACTCGATCGCAAAACGAACTTACATCGGTGTGACGTTATCTCCACCCTCAACCATGACATCTCCTGACTCATGGTGTCGCTTAAGAAAATAATTTTTCCTGACATGCAGAGGCATGTCCTCGGACCCGTGTGTAGAATCTTTAGAACCATTCCGATGGGGTGTGCTGATGTCAAGAGGCACAAATTGGCAGTAACTGCTAGGTTCATCCACAACACTACTTCCTGTCCGCGGCAAGTACTCACATTTTCCCAGCCCAGTAATCGGCTTGTGATCACAAGTATCTTTCAAACGTTTAGCCGTCTGTTCTTGAGAAGCTACCTTCATTCGAATGTCAACTGTTCCAGTTTTATGATCATAATATACAGAAAAGGTCGCAGGAGCGCCACCAGTGTTGGCGTGTACATTTGTTATGTCGTTAGCCTGAAGCACCTCAGAGAATGTGTGGTTTCCCGACACGTCGATTTTTCTGTTCATCCTGATCTCTTGCTGTTTTTCTGCTCTCACTGATCACTACACACGCGAAACGTTCACTCGCCAAGGTTTGTTACACTCTGAAGTAACAATGTCGCTAGTCTGCAACTTCTATATGCATATAAACAGACTTCCAGTTGACAGTTACCATGGTTTCAAACAATACTGTTGTTTACTTCTGTGATGATATCTGTTTGGACGGTTTTTATATTGTTGATATGATATTCATTGTTACTGGCGCAACACATAACTGCGTAA
>NW_019059681.1:465035-486663 GCF_000696155.1 Zootermopsis nevadensis
TTCATCGGCCTATGCACCTACTATCGGAGATTCATTGCCGGGTTTGCTGACATCGCCAAGCCACTGACTCAACTCACCGAGGAGAAAAGAACGTTCCACTGGTCCCCGGAGGCGAACGTCGCATTCGAGTCCTTAAAAGAGTCGCTGTGTGCATCGCCCATTTTAGGATATCCACGACCTGGCGAGAAGTTTCTGGTAGACACCGACGCAGGCAGTGTTGGGATCGGAGGCGTGTTATCCCAGGTACAAGATGGCCAGGAGCGAGTAATAGGCTACTATAGCAAGACCCTATCCCGCCCCGAGAGGAATTACTGTGTCACCCGGAGGGAGCTGCTGGCTGTGGTAAAAACCTTGGAACATTTCCACAAGTACCTGTATGGGCAAGAGTTCCACCTGCGTACGGATCACTCCGCCTTAACGTGGCTGCTCAGTTTCAAGAACCTGGAGGGACAGACTGCCCGTTGGGTCCAGCGACTACAAGAATATAACTTTACCTCTGAACATCGACAAGGACGGAGGCATACCAACGCCGACGCTCTCTCTAGAAGGCCATGCTCGGAGGACTGTGGCCACTGCCAGAAGTTCGAGCAACGAGCGGGTCGCGTAAAGGTGCGAGCCGTCGCCGTTACAGTCGCGGATGGTTGGGACCGAGTAACATTAAGAAAAGAGCAGCTGGAGGACCAAGATGTGGGGCAGATCTTTCAAGAGATGGAAAAGGGACAACGACCCCAGTGGGATGACATTGCTGACCGTAGGAAGCCTGATTCTCTTGTTTCTTGGGTTTTCCCTGACCGCCCTTAATAAAGGCGAAATAGTATCTTGAACCTCTGCAATACATTCATGACGAAAGACGCCCACCCTTTTCGGTAATAATTTGAACGTTCACTTGGGATTGAAGCTGGTCCCTTAATATAAGGAAAATAGAATGCCGGTGTTTACAATGGTGTTGCGGAATATTACGTAAAGGGCAGCTTATTTATGTTCTTCACCACATAATATTATTATTATTACTTGAGGCAAAATAAGTTGCTCATCTGTTTTAGATACAGTTGGTCTCTACATACCCACTAGGTCTATCAGAGACTACTCTACCTTTACTGTACAACGTAATTTGAAGGCTAGTCCCTCTGCCAGATGTGTTTCTGCTGCCAATGCAGTCTGTAGGAACATCGACATCTTTAACAAACATCGTGTTTTGCTTACTGATGTCAGTCAGCTTTTTAAACAATAATCATTGTTTTTATTGTTTATTTAGTATAACATTATATTTTGTATGTTGTTTGTCCAAAATTGAACTTATTTTACTTTAATTATTATTTTACTTATCCATAATATTTGGCTCATTTAATTTTAATTAATTTGCAATAAATTAATTTACATTTATATATTCAGTTCATTGTTTGTTTGCTTTTGTATTGTTGTTGGTGCTTGGCTGTTATTGGCCTTTTTGGCTGTTGTCAAGCACTAAAATAAATGAATTGAATTAAATTAAATTTAATGTTTATTATTATTATTAATGTGGTACATTTATATATTTGGTCTCATTTGTTTGATTTTGTATTTGTAATGTTTTACTTTTATTATAATCGAAATGAATGTAATTATTTTATTAGATTTCATCCTGTACTGTTGTTCAGTGCTAGGCTGTTACTGGCATTTTTGGCTGTTGTCAAGCACTTAAATAAATGAATTGAATTTCTTATTTACTGCAATTGGGTTTGCACCCGGTGGCAGTGGGTGCAGACCATTGTGACAGGGGACTGATTTTACCATGAATTAGATTATGGTATTCATAGAGAATAATTTATGGCTTATAATGTGCATTATAAGGGCAGAGAGAGAGAGAGATACAAGGTACAGTTTAATATCGCTGTGGAATATAACTGAATGCTAAGTATAAGAATTACTTAAGGACACGGAGAAATTATCTGCAGAGGTAGAAAATGGAAGTTTATCCAATTTAGTAAATAAAATGAAACCATAACTTAAAAATCTAAAAATAAAAGAGTTTCTACGCCACATAACCTTATTTATTTCAGTGTCATTATAATTATAATTCACTTATGCCACTGTAAATGTGAAAGTATTAGAAAACCAAGAAACAAAAAGAAATTTCTGAAACTTCTCACTTATCAGGTTTACTAAATTTTCTAAAATATTAAATAAATATAATTAAACAATTTTCATATAAACTTATGACTGAAGCGACACTTTTTCTGTGCTTCAAGTAGCAACCATACTGTAGTTGCAATTTTTAGACTTTATCCCTTTGAGCTGGCACAAGCTAATTTTACTGAGGTTTATTTCAGTGTTCACAAGAGCCAGCCACTGGTCCCTATCCTGAGCCAGATGAATCCAGTCCATTTCACCCCATCCTATTTCTAAGATCCATTCTAATATTATCCTCCCACCTATATCTAGATCCTCCTTGTCGTCACTTTACTTCTGATTTGGATCCAAATATTCTCGTCAGCACCCTATTCTAAAACACCCTCAGTCTACTGTCCTCCCTTAGTATCGGAGACCAAGCTTCACGCTCATACAAAACTACAGGCAAAATTACATTATCCTAT
The DNA here is from genome assembly GCF_000696155.1 of Zootermopsis nevadensis. The sequence continues at coordinate 467,609 of NW_019059681.1, forward strand.
ATTTTAATATTTTTGGTGGCCCAAGACAGGGTCCGGTGGAGGGCTTTGGTTAGTTCGGTGATGAACCTTCGGATTCCGTAAGCCATCTAGTTAGTTACGTTTTTATACAGGAGACGAGAAGACAAAATGATTGAACTGGATTGTAGCAAGCATTGTCAGAATTTAATCTGCTCTTAATTTCCTCATGAATCAAATTTTGATTTGTTACTGTCGCTCCCAAACAATAACCTTTTCTACGTTTTAAATGATTTTATTAGCTGTCTTTATGTTACGATATCTCCCTGCATTCCGGTGGCGAGATATCAACATTTACTTAGTTTTCTCCTTGTTTACTTCTAGACCAGAGGAACACAGAAGTATTACTAGAGGCCAGTAGACAGGTGGGGCTAGAAGTAAATTCAGAAGAAACTAAGTACATGTTAGTATCTCGTTGTCAGCAGACAGGCGGGCAAAATTATCTTAGGGTAGCTAATAAGTCCTTTGAAAGGTTTACAAAGTTCAAATATCTGGGAACAACAATAACAAATCAAAACGATACTCATGAGGAAGTTAGGAGGAGATTAAATTCCGGAAATGCTTGCTACTTCTCAGTTCAAAATATTTTGTCTTCCCGTCTGATTTCTAAGAACCTGAAATTTACAGTATACAAAACAATAATTTTGTCCGTTGTTTTGTATGGGTCTGAAACATGGTCTCTCACTCTGAGGGAGGAACACACATTGCGGGTGTTTGAGAATAGGGTGTTGAGGAGGATATTTGGGCCTAGGAGAGAAGAGGATGGGGTGTGGAGTAAACTGCATAATAATGAGCTCAAAAACTTGTACTCCTCCCCCAATATTGTCAGGGTGATTAAAGCAAAAAGAATGAGATGAGTTGGGCATGTGACACGCGTGGATGGGGCAAGAGGTGTGTACCGGGTATTGGTCAGAAAGCCTGAGGGGAAGAGACTGATGGGGAGACCTAGACGTAGATGGGAGGATAATGTCAGGCGGGATCTATGGGAGATAGGAGTTGAAGGAGACTGGATTTTTTTGGCACAGGACAGGGTTCGGTGGAGGGCTTTGGTTAATTCGGTGATGAACCTTCGGGTTCGGTAAGCCATCTAGTTAGTTATTTAGTTACTTTTAGATTAACCTAAATATTAGCATCCATTACAGCTTCTGTGTTTTTCTTTATGGTATTTATGTTAACCTCCAATAGATTTACACTATCAGCATAGACCAGAAGATGACGTGTCCTTTCAGTTTAAGTCCCACCTGGTTTTCTTGGACCTTCCTAATTGCATATTCTAAAGCAAAGTTGAAAAGCAATGCTGAAAGAGCATCTGCTTGTTTTAGACCATTTTTGAATAGGAAAGATGCTAGACAGATTTTTATCTACGAGCATTAGTATAGGTCTCGTTTAAACACATTTTAATAAACCTAACTAGTTTCATGGGTATAAGAAATTTAATGATCATGTTGTACACTTCTTCCCTCCTGACTGCACCATAGTCTTTCTTGAAGTATATGAATGGCTGATGTACTGTCTCATTGTTCTCCCATTTTTTGACGAATACAAAAAATCTGATTATTAGTTAACCTATTACATCGAAACCCACACTGATCATCTCCAATAATTTAGTCTGCACAGTGAATTGCTGTCATTAATTTCCAGATGTTTATTTTGTTACAGTATCACACATATGGAGTAAGAAAACAGTATGCCAGTATGTTACCATGACCTAATCAACGACTTCCACCCACAACTCAAATCAGCTCACTGCCAATGCTTTTCATCATTTCATATTCCAAGCTCTTACAGCAGCGGCTTAAAACCTCGCTGCGTTGCGGTACAAAGCGAATCAAAAACTGAACACTGACACTGTTCAACAATCTGTTACATTCCTCTCTCTTTGACGTTAACTTCGTCATTCTATTTATCGTTTGGATAAGAACTCTGCCATCAGATACTTGGTCGTTTCTTCCGTCTGCTTTATTCCTTTGTTTTTTCTCTCATTTCGTTCTTGCCTGCATTCTGTCTCACGCTTCAAACCCTGCCTTCGGCGGTGGAAGTGGGTGGGGCGCTTATTTCATCTCTTTGTCGAATCCTGTCGCAATACAAAAGACAGCCGTGCTCATAACGTGAAACTGAAACTGAAAAACTGTTTGCGAAAGAAGAAAAGAGAAAAAACACAGAAGGAGAACTTAAGATCCAGGCGTATCGTAAAAGGGGAAGGTGGCTGGGTGGGGTGAGTAGTTGTATTTCATTTCACAAATCTGTCAACAGAAGGGAAGAGACGCGTCCTTCAAACTCACCCAGAATGTCTGGTTTTCTTTCAATATTACCGGTTATAAAACGCGATTTCCATGTGATCAGAAAGACTTCTACTGTTACAATATCTGATGTAAACTTGTATAGGTCGGTCCCAATGTTGAGAAGTTCTGAATGTGCATAAGTTTGTAAATAAATCATTTTGAATTCTACTTGGGATCGTGCGACTCTCCACGATCAGGAAACTGAACGTGTTATTAAAAAGTGCGATTTGATGTTATCACGGCGGCAAGTATGAAGATGGATGTCTCCTGGTTTGTTGCGCCTTGTAATCTTGTAGAATTTTACCGACGTTTCATATTTCTTTGCTGCCATCATCACTATACGTCGCAAGAACCCAGAAGACAGCTATCTTTATGTCATTTTGAATCAACGAAGACATTAAGAGCAGTGTGACGACAGTAGGCATACTAACAGGACTCGGTAAATTATTTGCGGTAGTAATGTTTTATGCCAGACAGGAGCGTTGTGATTGGCGTATAAGTCAGAACGCGTGTACTACGAAGACGCCTACTTTCAGTAAACTTAGTGATTTTTTCAGAACTAGTCCGCTTCTTTAATTGCAATACGTCGTGGATTTACATAAGAAGTAAAAGGCCTAGCCATTATGCACAGCCATTAGGAAGGCATTTTCAGGATTCCAAAGGATTCATTCTGCGGATTTCAGTAGTACTAGTACTTTTACAGTGAACGTGCTTAAATATTCGGCGGTACGAGTTTCGTTTTGCTTATTTCAAGTTTCAGTTATTCATCAGTCATTCTTACTGTAACAAGTAACTTCGCGCTGTCGAAGATTTAGTCGTGTGACTGTCTAGCTTGTATGCTTTTACCTGATTCACAGACATCGTGTTTAAAAAAATTAACTTTCTATTGAATATAAATGAATAAGTCAAAGAATACGCATCAGTTTAAAACCAAAGTTTCTTATAACGAACTCCAAGGGATATTAACATATTTTCGTTTCCTTTACATACTTCTATACAGATAAAGAACTTTATATTATATTCGACGTGTTATAATTATTGTTTTATGATCCAGGCCGCAGGCAAGGCACATTATTAACACAAAACAATACAACTTCATCAAACTTACACATTTAAAACTTAAAATATTATTTTGTATTTCTTTCTTTTTCATATTTGTTGTATTTTATTAAGGCATTTCCAAGTTCTTTATCGACGCTGGAGTTTAATCATTTCGCAGTAGCGACAGGTCTGATCCTTCTGAAACAAACTCCAGGAAGCTATGTGGGAAACGAATCTGGATTCGGTGTTGAAACAAACAGACCTTGCCAGTGCCTCCATTCGAACCCAGGCGATGAGAATGTAGTTAGCCACTATAATGCCTGAACTATGTCTTAGTATTAACATTAATAATGACAGTGGATCTTCGAGAACTAGGGTGTTACGTACTGGACTGAACTCAATAGGACAAGGGTAGAATCTAGCGGTGACCTCTTGTTGATACGGTGACGGACATTCAATTTCCAGGAACGGCGGAAAATTTGCTGATCAACTGAACTATTGTTATTTTCTCAGAAAGGTCTCTGCTTCACGTAATTAGTTTATTTTAACGGTACAAAAATAACGAAACGTTTGGAAACAATCCCTGGACACCGAATACCGAAGCTGTTCCATCTAGCCTACGTAAACACTATTATAAAAATGTCAAAGATGGCCATAACAAATTTGGAAGGACTCTTTTTAATCCTTGCAACCGGAATAGGCCAAGAGTTTAATTTATTATTATAATTATTATTAAATAAGAATTGAATTGATTTATTTCTTTCGTCATGTGATTTTCCTGGCACTTTTCATCTTGAACCACACAGGTTTCAATTTTCTGATTGTAGCACTTCCCATATAATGTGTGATGTTTCTAATATGGCTATTTTGTAGAGAATCTATTGCATGCTTTCCTGGTATTGTTTCCAGATATTTTTAGTCACATTTACGGTGGGTCCAAAAGTTGTTTACGAGGCAAAAACTTAAGCCCTTCCAGACGTGGAATGGCGGTTGCCCTAAAAACGTCGCCTCACTGCGACTGGAACCAATGAATTTCGAATGTGGCTTTTCGGCGCGTTTCCGACGTCATGGGGTGACTCTTTGGGGGACAAATCGCATCGCCGTATTAAATTCAAAATTTAAGAACAGTTACAAGTTGCGGGGGGTATTTATAGCGGGATTGTGTTGTTGTGCGCTCTCAGAGCATACGAATATGCCCCCTCAAGCGAACCGAAATTAACCACTCCCTCGGAGGTCCTTCAGGCCATCAAGGGACTCAAGGTTGGCAAGGCTCCGGGCCTCAACGGTTTACCGAACAGGATCCTGAGACATCTTCGACGGCGCGCGATAACCTTTGTCACGAAAGTGTTCAACGCGGTCTTCCGCAGGCAACACTTCCCCTTGGCGTGGAAACACGCTCGCGTGGTTTCCATGCTGAAACCGGGGAAGGGCCCCACGCTACCTTCTTCCTACAGACCCATCAGTCTTCTTGACACGGTCGGCAAGCTCTTCGAGAAGATCCTATTTACAAGGGTCCAACACGAGGTGAACGAACGCGGGCTGCTGCGCGATGAGCAGTTTGGGTTTCGACCCAGACACAGCACGACGATGCAGCTGGCTCGCCTCCGATGAAAGGGTCAACAGGAACTTTGACGAGAGGCGGCTAACCGGCGCGGTTTTCCTGGACGTGGCCAAAGCCTTTGATACAGACTGGGTCGAAGGTCTCCTATACAAGCTGACCGTCCTCAACTTCCCGTCGTACCTGGTGAAATCCATCTCTTCCTACCTCGCTGGCCGGACATTCCAAACGTCCTTCCAGTCGGCCATGTCCACACGTCGTGCAATGCGGGCCAGAATTGTGCAGGGCGGACTCGTCTCCCCTGTGCTCTTCGGTCTGTATGTCAACGGCATACCCACATCGTCCCGCCACGTCGAGTTAGCGCAGTACGCGGATGACACGGCTCTCGTAAAGACATCCCGTCTTCCAACGCTTTTCGTCAGGTATCTGGAGACTTACCTCGGTAGACTGGAGCTCTGGCTCAGAGCCTGGAGGATTGCTATCAACGTCTCGAAGAGCACCGCGATTCTCTTCATTAAGACGAAGAGACGCATCCAAAAGATATTTCTTTGCTGCCATCATCACTATACGTCGCAAGAACCCAGAAGACAGCTATCTTTATGTCATTTTGAATCAACGAAGACATTAAGAGCAGTGTGACGACAGTAGGCATACTAACAGGACTCGGTAAATTATTTGCGGTAGTAATGTTTTATGCCAGACAGGAGCGTTGTGATTGGCGTATAAGTCAGAACGCGTGTACTACGAAGACGCCTACTTTCAGTAAACTTAGTGATTTTTTCAGAACTAGTCCGCTTCTTTAATTGCAATACGTCGTGGATTTACATAAGAAGTAAAAGGCCTAGCCATTATGCACAGCCATTAGGAAGGCATTTTCAGGATTCCAAAGGATTCATTCTGCGGATTTCAGTAGTACTAGTACTTTTACAGTGAACGTGCTTAAATATTCGGCGGTACGAGTTTCGTTTTGCTTATTTCAAGTTTCAGTTATTCATCAGTCATTCTTACTGTAACAAGTAACTTCGCGCTGTCGAAGATTTAGTCGTGTGACTGTCTAGCTTGTATGCTTTTACCTGATTCACAGACATCGTGTTTAAAAAAATTAACTTTCTATTGAATATAAATGAATAAGTCAAAGAATACGCATCAGTTTAAAACCAAAGTTTCTTATAACGAACTCCAAGGGATATTAACATATTTTCGTTTCCTTTACATACTTCTATACAGATAAAGAACTTTATATTATATTCGACGTGTTATAATTATTGTTTTATGATCCAGGCCGCAGGCAAGGCACATTATTAACACAAAACAATACAACTTCATCAAACTTACACATTTAAAACTTAAAATATTATTTTGTATTTCTTTCTTTTTCATATTTGTTGTATTTTATTAAGGCATTTCCAAGTTCTTTATCGACGCTGGAGTTTAATCATTTCGCAGTAGCGACAGGTCTGATCCTTCTGAAACAAACTCCAGGAAGCTATGTGGGAAACGAATCTGGATTCGGTGTTGAAACAAACAGACCTTGCCAGTGCCTCCATTCGAACCCAGGCGATGAGAATGTAGTTAGCCACTATAATGCCTGAACTATGTCTTAGTATTAACATTAATAATGACAGTGGATCTTCGAGAACTAGGGTGTTACGTACTGGACTGAACTCAATAGGACAAGGGTAGAATCTAGCGGTGACCTCTTGTTGATACGGTGACGGACATTCAATTTCCAGGAACGGCGGAAAATTTGCTGATCAACTGAACTATTGTTATTTTCTCAGAAAGGTCTCTGCTTCACGTAATTAGTTTATTTTAACGGTACAAAAATAACGAAACGTTTGGAAACAATCCCTGGACACCGAATACCGAAGCTGTTCCATCTAGCCTACGTAAACACTATTATAAAAATGTCAAAGATGGCCATAACAAATTTGGAAGGACTCTTTTTAATCCTTGCAACCGGAATAGGCCAAGAGTTTAATTTATTATTATAATTATTATTAAATAAGAATTGAATTGATTTATTTCTTTCGTCATGTGATTTTCCTGGCACTTTTCATCTTGAACCACACAGGTTTCAATTTTCTGATTGTAGCACTTCCCATATAATGTGTGATGTTTCTAATATGGCTATTTTGTAGAGAATCTATTGCATGCTTTCCTGGTATTGTTTCCAGATATTTTTAGTCACATTTACGGTGGGTCCAAAAGTTGTTTACGAGGCAAAAACTTAAGCCCTTCCAGACGTGGAATGGCGGTTGCCCTAAAAACGTCGCCTCACTGCGACTGGAACCAATGAATTTCGAATGTGGCTTTTCGGCGCGTTTCCGACGTCATGGGGTGACTCTTTGGGGGACAAATCGCATCGCCGTATTAAATTCAAAATTTAAGAACAGTTACAAGTTGCGGGGGGTATTTATAGCGGGATTGTGTTGTTGTGCGCTCTCAGAGCATACGAATATGCCCCCTCAAGCGAACCGAAATTAACCACTCCCTCGGAGGTCCTTCAGGCCATCAAGGGACTCAAGGTTGGCAAGGCTCCGGGCCTCAACGGTTTACCGAACAGGATCCTGAGACATCTTCGACGGCGCGCGATAACCTTTGTCACGAAAGTGTTCAACGCGGTCTTCCGCAGGCAACACTTCCCCTTGGCGTGGAAACACGCTCGCGTGGTTTCCATGCTGAAACCGGGGAAGGGCCCCACGCTACCTTCTTCCTACAGACCCATCAGTCTTCTTGACACGGTCGGCAAGCTCTTCGAGAAGATCCTATTTACAAGGGTCCAACACGAGGTGAACGAACGCGGGCTGCTGCGCGATGAGCAGTTTGGGTTTCGACCCAGACACAGCACGACGATGCAGCTGGCTCGCCTCCGATGAAAGGGTCAACAGGAACTTTGACGAGAGGCGGCTAACCGGCGCGGTTTTCCTGGACGTGGCCAAAGCCTTTGATACAGACTGGGTCGAAGGTCTCCTATACAAGCTGACCGTCCTCAACTTCCCGTCGTACCTGGTGAAATCCATCTCTTCCTACCTCGCTGGCCGGACATTCCAAACGTCCTTCCAGTCGGCCATGTCCACACGTCGTGCAATGCGGGCCAGAATTGTGCAGGGCGGACTCGTCTCCCCTGTGCTCTTCGGTCTGTATGTCAACGGCATACCCACATCGTCCCGCCACGTCGAGTTAGCGCAGTACGCGGATGACACGGCTCTCGTAAAGACATCCCGTCTTCCAACGCTTTTCGTCAGGTATCTGGAGACTTACCTCGGTAGACTGGAGCTCTGGCTCAGAGCCTGGAGGATTGCTATCAACGTCTCGAAGAGCACCGCGATTCTCTTCATTAAGACGAAGAGACGCATCCAAAAGCCCAGAGCAGTGCAGTTTCTCGGAGAGCCTATACAATGGGTCAAAACGGCGCGGTATCTAGGGGTCACCCTTGACGCTGGGCTTACCTGGTCGGAGCACGTCAATTAAATGGGCCAGTCCACTCGGCTACCCTGATTGAGGTTGTCCGTGCTTTTCCTCCGTTGTAAGGCGAATGCCAGGGTATAATTCAATAGGGACACGGCCCGTCACCCCCGATCACGGAGGCCCTCAGCTGAAGTGATCTCCTCCCAAGCCGCAGAGGCCTTCAGCCGAAGCGGCCCCTAACACTCTGGGTTCAAACCCCAGAGAACCAATCAACCAAATTCTTTGGACAAGTTGCCTGACTGGATAACCTCCCATCAGCAGCAACAGACCCCAGTTTGAATGGTCGAGGCTCCCGCCACGACAGAACCCTGTTACCGATAACAAAAATTCCGTTTTAGTTATAAGGCTCTGTTTACCATTTAAAGCAATGCGTTTCTTACGCAGGAATGGTGTTACCTAACAAGGGACGATGTCTTGCGCTTGCCCAGGTCTCCGCCCTTAGTTAACTTTTTGGTTGGTTGGTTGGTTGGTTGTTGGTGCGCTCTCAAAAACGTTTTGGTTCTTCAAGACGAGCAGACACGTTCTGCTTGTACCTTCAAATTTCAAGTACAAATACAACAGCCGAATCATCGCGCTGCCTTCCGATTAGAGTAATTGGCTGTACAACAGTGTGTCTCGAGGCAATAAAATGGGACATCTCCAAGGTAACTTCCGTGTGATCTTCAGTTGCTCAATCCCAGATATTTCACTTCCTTAGCGCAAAAACCACTTCAACCATCACAGTCCCCGTACATACCCTGAGATTCGGAGACCCTTGCTCTCCGACAAATCCTGCACCAAATATTCCTTTATGTCCTTCCGCATATCTAAATTAATATCTCGAGCTGTAACCGCACGCAAACCGGGCACACTACTGGGTTTGATCCTGTGGCTACCAAAGTAAGAAGACGAATCGTCTGCAAATGGCGCCCAATGTGAGGCATCGAATGAAGAAGCCGATGTCATCATACCTTCAAGGTTAAAGTGGAATCACCTGGAGTAATATATCGCCCGAGGCACGTGAGAGAGTAGGTAACCCGGCAACGCAGAACTTCGAGGAGAATTCGCCACTGGAAGGACTGGATCCAGATCGTGTACGTTTTGAGGAGAGGAACATAGAACAAACGATCAGTCAGGGCTCACCGGCAGATTTTTTGAGCATGATATGGCAGGCCATACAGAAAACCGAAGAAAGCAGGTTAGAAAGTGAAAGAAGGACCTCATTAAAAATACAGAGCAGAATTCAGGTCTGATACAGATAGGATGAGCGAGCAGTTTTTTCAAAGACCAGAGATGATACCAGTAAGTTAAAGGAGTCTGTTACTGCCCTGCGGCAAGGTACTCGACAACAAATTGGGAGAATGAACGATGATAAATTAGTTGATGTAAGCAAGAGTATGAATGAAAAATTGACAAATGAAACAGAGAGCATGAATGGGAATGTCAGTGAGACGTTAACATCACACATGTCGGAGGTAGAAAGTAACGCTAGGGATATGATGGTTACAGAACTTTCAAGTTTTAAACAAAGAGTTAGACATAGTTACTAGAAACAACGATACTAAATTACGTGAAATGTCGTCCCGACTTGAGAAGCTACAAGAAAAATTAAATATAGCTAGTTGTAATCGAAATGTTGGTCAGTCGGCTGTTAGAGAACCTATGGAACAAGGTGATTCGAGGAGGATTTCAGTTCAGAGATCGTCTTCTACCCCTGTAGTGAATTTTGAAACCCGACGAGAGAGTGAGAGGATGATGGATGATTGTAGCGGTAGTGACCATGTACCTATAGTGTCAGTCAATATTGGCAACACTGACGGTGAGGCGCACAGACCGCGTGAACTAGCCGAGCTAACTCATCCTCAATGACCCAACCACGTTTTGAATGATATCGTGTTCCCAAAATTTGTCGATTGCCATAAACAGAACGTAGTGCAGTTCTTGCAGTAGCTGGATGATTACTATAGTTTAAAGTCCGTCCCAGAATCATTGAAGTTACCAATCGCGGTAAAGGCGATTAGTGATCCGCATTCTAAGCAGTGGTTCACCGCAGTGTACGAGGACTTGACGGACTATGACAACTTTAAGAGAGCTTTTACGGAGTTGCTGTGGAGCCCTCAGACCCAATCCCAAGTCCGGAGTCAGTTATATCAAGACCGTTTTGACAAAAACTCGAAAGAGAGTATGTCACCTCATTTCTTGAAATATTCCGTGCTAGCGGCCAATCTATCACCGAGGTTGTCAGAATTGGATTTGGTCGATGCAATAGCAGGGCTGTTTCCGCCATATATTCAGAGGGCACTTTTGTCAGCAGGGGTGCGAACAGTTCAAAATGCATTGGCTTTCCTAAAAAAGCTGAAGACAATGGAGCTAGCGGATACAGACAGGGGAATGTCAAACCAGGGCTTATCGCTGCAGGCGCCTAACCAGAACCAGTCCCGAACTACCGCCAAAACAACAACAAATTCCAACGCAACAGCCATTACGTAAGGAACGTGCGTTACCAAGGGAACGCACATCGCGAAAGGAACGGGGCGTACCAGCCTAATTAAGCGCATCGGGGACCGTATATGTCAGACTTGGCGTGTGTGATTATGTTGGATAAATGAGGAGAGAAGAGGGGAAAAAGGTTCTGGAGAAAGATGAAAAATGTGTCACCAGCCTACCTTTACACACTTGTGTAATATTGTGCCTTGCGGGGCTTGAGACATGTTGTGCCCAAGGGCTACAACATGTGTGTGCTGTGAGGCGTTAGTTCCATTAGATATATGTTGTCTCTGCAAAATCGGACGTCTTAATAGTTTGCGTGGCCTCATGGTTGTTTAGAATCAGTAACGCTCTGTCACCATATTTTAATTTCAAAAAATGTTTTAACCGGATCAGAAATCATCACTGATCCTTCCAGAATCTCATATTGCAACAGTGCATCCCGGAATCAGTCAACTTTTAAAAGCCTGAGTTTCTTTTTAAGTTTAAAAGCCTAGCATACGGGTCTCTAGTAAGTTAAACGTACCTCATGTTGAACTTATAAAATTCAGAATGTTTAACTTTCCTTGATTTAAAATATTAAGAGATTATTTATATTATGATGATAATATTATTCTGTAACAATTACGGTAATTACTCAATAACAATTAAAATAAGGTATATACTTTGTTATCGAAATTGTTTTGATTTCGTAACCGAAACTGTACTTAAGCATTGTTTGAAATTTAGTTTGCAAGCAAAGAAGTTTGAAGAAATGAGATATTCTGTCTTTACCAACGAAGGTTGCATGATTTTCAGTGATCACTCGTATTACGATTTATTTCCTAAGATTTCGCCAGCTGAAGCAGCCATCAAACCCCATAGTTTTTAAATTTATGTCTTTCCGGCGCATAGGTGAATTTTTATTTGAAAGCCGACCTTATTGCGATGAAGCGTGAAGTCGAAAACAGTTCACAGAATTCAGAAACAGATGGAAGTGCGAGATGCATTCAAATCACATACCGCACTCCGCACAATTGACAGAAATTTCTTCGGAAACTGAGATGAATCACGTTCTGTGTCTGAAGATACACTCAATGAATGTGGATTGTAATCTCTGGGCACAGAAACGCAACTGGATGAAACAAAAATGAGCCACAAATGACTAGTAATCTATAAACCAAAGTAACCATCATATCACTGATCTGGTGCTTAATGTACATTGATGGCGTGATTTATAGTGGTATGTTACCAAACATAGCTTCAAGAAAATCTGTCAGTGGGTTAAGACATTATCTGGCAGGACAGATACACGAACGGGTACATCGACATCAAATATCACAAGCTTCTTTGTATATAGTAAGAAAAGTAGGTAAAAACGGAAAAAGTTAATTGATTTCACAAGTGACCTTGTCCAGGAAACTAAACGTGACCAACACCAGATTTAATGCTTGCTTCTGCAAATCATAAATATCCAAATTAACAGACCAAATGTTTTAAATCGTTGTTTTCCACAGTTTTGGTTTTCAACCTTATTGAAATGCAAACATCGCATCTGATAACTTGTTGTTCTGAAGTAGAAAAAGAATTCTAACAACAGCAGATTGCTCTGAAAATAAATAAGTCTGACAAAGGAAACATACACTCAACGAAGAGCAAAACTGAGACGTAATTTATTTGTTTCATTTTGTAATGATAAAAGGTAAAACAGATTCTGACCTCACCAGTGCACCATGATGGCATACAGGGAGCGTGGAGATAGTGTTCCACGCGATATCGACATTGTAGACGGTGTCTAGTGGACTGGCTCAAAATCTTGCAGCTTAATGACGGAGAGCATCCCGACACACATTAGACAGGGAGTTAGGTGGACCACCAGTCTGTCTAGACATGGTGGCATAGAAGAAAGTCCCTGCTCTGGCTGGTAATCCAACTACCAACCTCCAGCACGTCACTTTGAAGACTGAGGGATCACCGATTCTAGTATTTTGATGTTTATTTAAGGACACAGAATGGAACAGAGGGTGGAGAAAACAAGGCCTGCATCGTGATAATCTTCATAATATTCTACATAGGCCTACGTACTAACAATCTGACCAAATCAAGTTGCGTGGGAAACGTAACATGATTTTAAGTTCGGGTTTCTCAAGGGATGAGACTTCTTCGGGGTTCAGACTTAGATGGGAAGATAATATTAATATAGATCTTCAGGAAATATTATGTAAGATTGTGCACTGGATGTAGCTGGCTCAGAATAGGGTCAATAGATGGTATTTTCTAAACGACAATGAACATTTGAGTGATAAAAATGGGAAATTCATTTACCTCATGAGCGATTCGCATCTCTAATTTAATTCTGCTCTGAGTTGTAATGAATTTTTCTCCTCACGGGAAAAATGTAACACCAGATTTTAAGACAAATCCAAAAGAATCGTCGGCTACGCTCTTTTTTATGGGTAACGCATGAGATAAATGATTATTCACAAGAAGGCATAATTCTGACCAGATTCTTCTACTTAAACTCGTAAAAAAGTTACAAAATGAATATAAAATAAGTTTATTGATTGATGTTTGAAAATTTTGCTTAGACGTCATACGAACGTTATGAGAAGAATTATTCATAACTTCCCGTAATTTGACATTTGCATATTTCTGCATGGCTACCAAGCCCTATTCATCCAATGAGCTTAAATCCATCCATCTGTGATCTTATGTAACAACGATTAAATGCCAAGTTCAGACAGCTACAGAATGTCCTATAATGATAATACAACGTTTCAAAACTTATTTTGAACCCCCTCCTCTCTCATACTCCGCAGTAGAACTGCCAGAAACAAAACTAGTAACTTCGACCGACGACTTTGATCCTTTTCGTAAAAGTATTTCCACTTGTTCTTATTTTATAAATAGGCCCACTAGGTACTATCGAGAGTCAGTGAGCCGAACATCTATCCATCTTCGTGCAGTGTGTGTGAATACTTGTAAATATACTACACCTTACTCTCTTACATCTGACTAGCAGACGTTAGTCAGGACATTTCTTTGTGGGAGATCTGCGCCCGAGTCTCAAATCATCGTGACGTTCTGTGGTATCAGCAACCTACCATTGCTTCAAAATTTGATTCAGTTGTTGTGTAAGGTCTCAGCTACTCGAGCTACAACATTATCTTTCCTTATTTCTAAACACAGAACACGACAGCATTTAATTTCGAACTATTTCAACTGGAATGTTTCTATAACGTGTGTTTATGGATGTGTGAAAATTCATATAGCAACATCTCTAAAATGTCTTACGTGTCTTAACTGTACATAAAATATAACCAATAATGACTGGTTTGAATTAAAATAAATCTATTATTATGTGCATTTAAGAGAATACGTTGATAGTTGCTTTATTAGTTATATATAACGACTTTATTTGGATTAGTGTAGTTACAGGCTCTGTCACTGAATATTCTGTTATTAATTTCGTAAGTTTGAATTTCTATAGATGAAATAATATTTAGAAAAGTCTTTATTTAGAGTTATTTTTGTAATAGAGTTTCATTGCATTGTTTTTAGATGTTAATTTATTTTATACTCGGGCACTAATGAATTATCACTACTGTTTGACCACTCCTAGTAATGAAATTTGTTACGAAGTTGAGTTCAGTTTTCCTGGGAAAATTGGTTACCTCTTTCATTATGAGTCGATGTATAAAAGTAATCCAAAGTCTAGAAAGATTACACGCTTTTGCCCAGGACAGAAAACTTACTACATACGGAAAGAAACAAACAAGCTTCTAGTTATAATCGGAATTATAGGATAGATCAAGTTCCTTATTTAACATGCTGCGTGTGTGACCAACAACACGCCAAATTACCCGGGAGGTCCAAACACACAAGTGATGTTATAACCTCATTCTCCCTTACTGAAATGATCGTCATCAGTAAACGGAGGACGGTCTATTACAACAAAGCTTCGAGGTTGATATAAAGATAAAGCATTCCACATTGCAAAAAACTCAGGGGTGTTTAAACTATCACTCGCCTAGTAAAAAGCTTGCGAATGAGTTTCTTCGTGGTTTACTGTACAAATATATAAAGGCTCTTACTATATAAATTAAAATCAGAACATTCGTAGGCATTTTCTTAAACTGCTTCCCAGATAGACCTAAGTTTTGCAAAACTCAAAATTTATGTGTATTATATCAGCACATAAAAACATATTTTATCAATTCGTACTTAAAATTTCACACATTAGAAATGAAAATTTTCTATGCTGATTACGAAAGGTTTTTTTCCACTTGTACCCACAGCTCATTGAGACAAAAGCGTTTGTGTAAGATATACAGGGTGATTCTAAAAGGACTTTACAACTTTTAAAGTGTATAGAAATCTAATCAGAAAGCTTACAGAATCGGTTGAGGTGTAATTTTGCAGCAAACCAAATCAAGTTTGACTCACCTTGTGCTGTAGTACCGAATTCCGTCACCGCGAGCGCAAGCGGCAGTATATTTCAAAATGGCTACTTTCACAGGTGCGGAGCGCCCTCGCTGTGTGCTTTGGTTTGAAGTAATGAAATCTGCAACAATGGCACAAGAATTTTGTTGAGACTGGTTGTTCTGTTCACCATGACAAAATCTCCAGGTCGCCCGCGTGTTTCTGATGCTGTCGTGGAACGAGTGAGGGAGAGCTTTGACCGTAGTCCTGCGAAATCAACGCGATGTACGTCTCGTGAGACTGGCATTCCACAACCAACCGTTTGGCGCGTGTTACGAAAATGCTTGCACTTAAAACTATACAGATTTACCATTGTGCAAGAAATTAATGACGAAGATAAAGTGGCTCGTCAGGAATTTTGTGCAGAAATGTTGCATCTGATAGGGGAAGTCGAAACATTACTGGGCTACTACTTCTTTAGTGATGAATCGACATTTCATGTCAGTGGTAAGGTGAACACCTGCAACGGCAGGATTTGGGGCAGCGAAAATCCACGTGCATCTCTGGAACATGTTCGTGAAAGCCCAAAGTTGAGTGTGTTTTGTGCCCTTAGCAAAAGTTCTTTTTCCATGAGAGAACCATCAACGGTATCGTGTATCTGGATATGCTCGAAAATTTTCTCATACCACAGTTAGACGAAGATGACCAAGAAGGACGCATTCACTTCCAGCAAGACGGCGCACCACCACACTTCCTCAATACCTGTTTCCCAGGTCGGTGGATTGGTCGAACAGGGCCGATAGCATGGCCACCTCTTCTCCAGATTTGACACCTCTCGATTTTTTATGGGGTTTCATTAAAGATTGTGTTTGTTCCACACTTACTTGTAAATCTCACTGAGCTGAAAGCTCGAAACACCGCCGCAGTTGCAGAAGTGACACCGGATATGCTAGATCGTGTATGGCAAGAAATTTATTTCAGGTGAGATGTCTGCCGTATCACAAATGGCAATCACATCGAATCAAAATGACTGTTAGAGGTAAAACTTGATTTGTTTAGCTAAAAAAAAAGACACCTCAACCGATTGTGTAAGCCCTCTGAATAAATTTCTATACACTTTAAAATTTCTAAAGTCCTTTTAGAATCACCCTGTATTTCTGCTGTTTCTTTAATTTTACATTCCCGAAAACCGAAAATTGTGGTTACCCAGAGAAAGTTAGCTGCAGTTCAATATCTGGTTTTTTATCTTTTGAATGCTGCTCAGTACAGATAATTTTATCCCAGAATTAATGAAATCAGACTTTAGAATCGATCTTACAATCAGAATAAGTGCCGTTTGTGTCACTCCAGAAACAACCACACATAAAGAAAGAGCTGCATAAACAGTTATCTCACTGATGTGAAACCATCAGAATGATTCAGCTAAGCGGCTGGTACCACTTATTATTGGTATGTAACTTATCACGCAAATTCGACACAGAATAGAACTTCTGTTAACTAATAATAGTGCTCTGGAAATCTTCTTTTCTTGTCTTCGCGGATTAGGAAACTTTGCCTGTTTCCCTGAGACATGAATATTTTTTCAAGGGTTCCACAAGGGTAAAAGATTGAGAATCGCTGGTCTGAAGAGTTCTAAATTTGTGCAGTTTATATATTTACCTTGTCGATTCGCATTATATGATCACATATAAAAATAATTTACAGTTGCTTTACTCACTTTTTTATAATTTATAATATGAACTCTTGCATAATATTTTTCATTGTCTGTAACTTATGACATTTATAGTTTTGCAAATAGGTTACTAGTTTTTTTACTTTCGTCGTCGTATTCACTGTCGGGAGCTCTTAAATTTTCTAAATATTCTCATTCAAATCCGTGTTCAGCTGATTCATTGTCTGGCACTACCTTACATAGAACCTTTTTTTTCCATAAATGTGCTCTTTTCATTTTAACAAAAATTTACACATGAAATCGTTCAATTATTAATTTAAGTAAGTTCAGTAAAATTTATTTGTTAAACATCCCAAAATTAGCAGACTGCACAGAAATATATTTTTACAGGTATCAAACCCTTCCCCCAGAAATGTATTTAAACTCCCCAGTGGAACCGGTATAAATTTGTTTGAAAGACGGTAATCGATTTCACAAGCAGAAGAATTTTGATTTGTTAAATGTCAGAGAGCATCGTAGTTTCTTTATAAACGCTGATGGATAAGGTGGGCCGCAAACGTACAAACGGATGTGAAATTGCTTAGCGAAATATTTTCCATCCATACAGAAAAGAACACACCAGGACTCCATATTTGAATGCGGTTAGAAAATCCTTGGAACTTCTGCAAGAGAAAGAAACCAGCAGCGAAGCGAACAATGAATATGTTGGTTAAAAAATTCCTAGAAACTTGCACCAACATAACACAGTGTGAAATCAATTGTGGAGGGAGGCGAAGTGCAGTTGACAGCGCGTTCGTTGGAGTAGAGTTATACAAAATTTTGCAATCAAGAAAGCTATGTCAGAGCTGTATGTCCAAAGAATGTTTAGAATGGAGAACGTTTTTCTTGATGGCATTTGGTGACTCTAATTTGTCTGTGAACGAAATTATTTTAGCAAATTGCGCTACGTACAGTACGTTCCTGTGAAAAGTATCTGCTCAGAAACATAAACCTACTGTCCTCCCAATTTTAACATTGGGTATGCTATTTACGCGGCAAATCCTATTTAAGCAATCAAGTGTGCTCTACTTGCTACATATTGTATGTTAGTATAGTCATCTCTTGTAGGTTGTATTTTGATCACCCCTGTCAGTAAATCCATTTCCATCTTGGCGTGAAAACACGATCATGTACCTGGCCTTCCTCTTGTTGGAGTGGGTGTATCAGGAGCAGACAGGCCACTATGTTGATAAACCGTCCTGGATAATGGCACAGTTCGGCTTTCATCGCTGTCATGCCCGCTGAATCTGGGAGGGTGACGAACAGGCGAAAGCAGACCCACGAAGTAGGTCCCAAATACGATAGAGCAGTATCTTAGAAATGGGACACTTGAGGAACCGCATATCGTCGGCAATGCATTGATTCTCGAACTTCAGCAAACAGATTATGAGGCGATTTGAAAGAAATACTTTCTCTGTGTGTGTGTGTGTGTGTGTGTGTGCGTGGGGGGGGGGGGGTGTAGGTTGTATTTTGATCACCCCTGTCAGTAAATCCATTTCCATCTTGGCGTGAAAACACGATCATGTACCTGGCCTTCCTCTTGTTGGAGTGGGTGTATCAGGAGCAGACAGGCCACTATGTTGATAAACCGTCCTGGATAATGGCACAGTTCGGCTTTCATCGCTGTCATGCCCGCTGAATCTGGGAGGGTGACGAACAGGCGAAAGCAGACCCACGAAGTAGGTCCCAAATACGATAGAGCAGTATCTTAGAAATGGGACACTTGAGGAACCGCATATCGTCGGCAATGCATTGATTCTCGAACTTCAGCAAACAGATTATGAGGCGATTTGAAAGAAATACTTTCTCTGTGTGTGTGCGTGGGGGGGGGGGTGCAAATGCATTAAAACACGGATTTTAAATTGTGATTTCGTAAGAGAATATAAACATTTCTCGACGAGTATATGGAAACCACAATATCATTTTCTGTTAAATTTCTAAGAAAACATTTCTAACAGTTTTTAATAACGTGGAAAATAAAAATTGCATTCAACATTTTGAACAGAATACCTCAACATAACAAACGAATTAGAGACGGGCACGTAGAAGAATAATTTTAGAATGGACTTCGAGAGAATTAGAGTGTGAACTGATTTTGATGGAATTCGTG
>NW_019059681.1:486686-504376 GCF_000696155.1 Zootermopsis nevadensis
TGAACCCAGTTATAAACCTAAGTCTCCGCAAAAACGGAGTGTTCTGTAACCAGGTAAGTGACTGTAAACCATTTATTCAAAACTCTGCAACATGGAGTTAATTAATTATTGTTATATTACAGTATCAGGACTGTAGTGTTTAATATTAACTTCAATGTTGATTGCGTTTTTCTCCATACGGTTTCAGAACACACGCTAGTGGGTGTATAGGCCCACCGATAATTTTATTCTACTGATATAACTAATATCAACCAACTGCTCTCAATGATGTGCATATATCATACATAAATTATTTAAAATTTCGCCTAAATTGCATTGGTTCTAACACAAAACCATTTCACGCTATAGCGTTCAGAGTCCTAATTCAGTATGAAATCTTTTTAATAAATATACTGACTAAAAAGAGCAGGGCTACATCTAGATTATTTTCATGTCTGTGCATGGAAATAATATATCTAACTCCCTGGTAGCAGAACCCGCAGGTCCAACACCGACAAAACCAAAGCTCGCCACCGTACACCATCCTGAGCCAACTCCATCCATTTACCATCCTCACAGCCCACCTCCCTAAGATTTATTTTGATATCCCTATCTCCTTCTTGGTCTGCCCACTGATCGTTTTCCAAAAGTATTTCCCACTGAAATTCTGTATGCATACATTTCCTCCCATACGTGCCACATGTTCAGCCCATCATAGTCTAGATTTTACTATCCCCACTATGCCAGGTGACCAGTATAATTCACGCAGCTCCTCGTTGTGCAATATTCTAAGTTACCCAATTATTTCATCCTTCCTAGATCCAAATATCTTCTTAAGCACCTTGTTTTCAAACACTTGTGATCTACGTTCTTCCTTCAAAGTAAGAGACCATGTTTCACAACTATTGCAGAACAACAGGCAAAATCATTTTTATGTGTAATCCTGATCTATATTGTTTTGGATTTAATAAAAACAGGCGTTTTCCGAACGTATTATACTCTTAATTTCACCATGTGTATCATTTATATTTGTTATTATTGTTCCTATATACTTGAATTTTAAAACATTTTCAAGTAATGCGTTATCTATAATTATATTCCGCCGTTGTTTCATGTTGATCTTCTATCTTAGTTTTGTCTGCATTTACTTCTACTTACTAGCCTGTTGGAGAGTTTCTACATTCTTGGTTATGATACCCACATTATCACCCAGCAAATTGACATCATCAGCATGGGCAAGTACTTGGTGCAGAACATTCAGTTCGAGCCATTTCGTATTCCCTCTGACCTCCCTGACTACATGTTCTAGAGCAAAATTAAAAAGTATTGGGGACAAAGCATCCCCCTGTTTTAGGTCATTGTGCATTGGGAGCGCATCCGACAGAAGGTAACCTATACGAACTCTACTAACCCATCCAAACACATCTTAATTAACCTAGAAAGTTTCTTTGGTATTCCAAACAAAATCAAAATGCCATACAATACCTCTCTTCTGAGCCACATGCCTTTCTAAAGTCCACAAATAGTTATTGTACTGACCCATTATACTCCCACTTTTTCTCTAATATTTGTCGAATGCGAAAGACCTGATCAATAGTTGACCTATTACGGCGGGATCTACATTGATCTTCCCCAATAGTTTCGATAATAGATTGCGTTAACCATGCCAGAGGAATATTCGATGAAATTGTATATGACGACAAAAGAGAGATACCTCGGAAGTTACTGCGTTCCGTTTTGTCACCCGTTTTATGGATAAGGACAACAATTGATTCTTTCCACTGTTGTGGTAGTACTTCCTGGTTCCAAAACGGGACTATAAGCTTATTCTTCTCTGAGTGCAGTGTCCTACCACCTGCATGGATTAGTTCCGCTGAAATTGAGTCGATCCCTGAAGATTTAAACGTTTTAATTTCACAATGGCAATTTACACTTCATTAAGTCTCGATTCCGGGGTGAAGAGCTTTGCTGTGTGTGCTTCAGGCCCTTTATATTGATCAGCTACACGAACGTTTAGTAACTTACCAAAGTCATCTTTCCAACTGTCTACGATGCCATGTGAGTCAACAAGCAGAACCTCAATCTCGTCTTGGATTAAATGTTTCCTAGGTTTGTACCTCTTCTTAAATTCGCTTATGCCTCTATACAACTCTCTGATGTTGTTATTTTCGCTGTTAGTTTACAGCTCCCCTATCTGTTCTTTGAGATATTCCCTCTTCTTAATCCTCAAAGTTCTGCTGTGTTCGCGCCTACGCTGACATACCTATTTTTATTTATCCGCGTACGGACCTGTAGCCATTGCATTTTAACCTGCTTCATACGTCTTACCAAGATAGAGCATTCTTCATCAAACCACGTTTTTTTTCGCGAAGGTGTATGATATCCTACACTTACCTCAGCTAAAATTTTCATGTTATCCAGTATATTTTTCCAGACCTTATTGACGTCTGCTTCTCTATTCTCTGTATTCTCTTCAACGTTTTATAGGATTGCAAACCTAATTGAAATTTTTACCTGATAGTCTTGATTAGTTTCTGCATTACTCAGTCTTTTGACGTTGGATTTCTCAGTTCTGTATATCTGCCTCGCTTGATTTCTCACCGAGAGTATTGCCCTCAATTTTGCTATCAAATAATGGTCAGATAGAAATGTTTGAAAACGAAAGATTAAGTAAAACTAATTATTTTATAACTCTAAATTTTATTTAAAAAAATGTATGTAAGGATGTCTGATATTTAAAAAGGTTTACTTTTCCATCTGTATTTATAAATTCTGTAAAATACGGAGAAATTCATCAACTATAAAATTTTAATTTTAATTTATATGTGTACTGTAAAACTAAAGCACGTTATGCAATAATTGGGTCCATTATAGACTGAGGTTTGTGTATGTATGCATTATATCTGCCTGGCCAATTCACTGCAAAATAAGAATTGTTTAATACACAATACGTTCAGAAACAACTATTTTGTTTCGTCTGTAGAGAGTCTGATGTAAAACAAGATTTCGTTGTGCTGTTAAGGATATTATAAATAATCTTAAAAACTTATTTTAAAGTGCTAACAGTCTTGTTTGTATGTATGATTTACATATTTTAGATATTATAAATAGGTCAATAATTTTATTACACTCACAGATACTAAGCATATCACAAACATAATAAACACCAATATTGACGGCACACAGACGGGATATGAAACTGCAACCATAGTTTATGCTCAGAAAAGGGTTACGGTATTAGCGGTGTTGAAGTCTGGGCTGTATTACCGCATTTTAGGTTATACTATGATCCCGTAATTGTAGACTCCTACTTTCTACTTAATGAGCGAATTCGTGGCAGATTAAACAACCCGGAAATGAACACGAATAATCAGACCAATAGTGAGAGAATGAACAGAGCTATATGTAATAAAACTGCACCCCTCGTTTCACTGAGACATCATTAAACCTCAACAGCATAGAGCCCCGTGGCATTAGAACAGCTCAACAGACTATCCCTTTGACCACTTGAGGAAAACAGTGTGAGACCATAAGCCGAGACATTACCACTGCCTGCGTTATTCTCATAATTTGGCTCTTTTAAACCACGGTGCCGAGAAACTTTCTAAGTTCATGTAAAATGAGATTTTTAAGTTGCACATTTTTGTTACAACTCTGCCTTGTTGCTTCTGATATAATTACTGTATGCGACAGCTTGTATCATTTACAGATCACCCAGTCCGTGAACTTTTATGTTTCGGTGTAAAATCATAAAATTGCATGCTATTATTCTTCCATATAAAAGAACTGGTGCTAAACGTAACACTGAGTAATAAACGCAAATTGTGACAAGAAGATTCTACTGTAGTGGCCTCTATGTTTCTGGCTGAACATATATAGCCTAAATTACTCAAAGCTGGAATTTTCAATACGCATTTTGAACTTCCCATACGAAATCAAACAGTGTCATGCAATACGTCGAAAGAAATTTGAGGACCATAAAAAGTATAAACATATAATTTTTCCTGCAGGAAACCAGAACAACTCAGAGATACTCATCTACGTGCTGAAGGACGGGGTTTGATTCTCGACAGAATATGTTATTTCTCTGTTTTTGCATCGGCTCTGAGGACCGTCACAAATCATCCTCTTCTTGAATATACCTGATTTCTTCTTTTTAATTACCTCTTTTATCTACAGTTCTGTTTTCTTTGTCTTCCCTGGTTGACTGACCTTCTTACTTAATCACCAATATACCCTATTCTCTCGAATTATCCAAATTCGCTTGAAATGAAAACAACTTAGAATTTCAAAACCGTTTTCACAAAAGTCTAGCAGAAGACAAGTCCTGAACAATTTTGACTTAAGAAAATAAACAGTTGTTAATTTTTTGCTTTTTATACAAACATCAAGTTACATAGTGACCCTAATCTAAAATGCAGCATAAATATACTTGTTTGAAAGATCAGTTTTTACACTCAGCGGAAGGTGGGGGTAGTATTCGTCACTTCCGCATAGGTCCTTTTTCTTTTTCTAAGCATGCAAGTGTAAATAATGGTTTTAAGTTAAATTTCAGGTACTAATTTAAGACCGAGTCATTTTATCACTTTAATGTTCTAGTCCTATTGCACGAAATATATTGGTCATAACGCAGGGAGGCAACAGATCTATTTCATATTCCTTATGATATCAAATGTGTCATTCATAGTACATCTTACTTATAGTAGTTCTGATTTGAAGACCCTTATGTAACTTCTGTGCTGTTTAAATGGAAATCAAATGTCATTTGTGCAATTATTTTTACCTTTCACTGACTAAAACCTTTAAACATATATTTATGACACTGCAGAGACTGATGGTGATGGTAATTTCAACTTGCATGTAAATTCAGCATCAGTATATTTGTGCCAACAAGTAGGAACTATGTTCATGTTTCTGTTTCAATATCTGCAACCTAAACTGACGACCGATTCAGGAGTTAATTCACTGGCGTTCATCTAAATCTCCACCCGTAAATATTCCCTGAGTGGAATATTGTGTTCCCCGACCGAGCAGACCCGTTATCCAAATCCCCGAGATCTTAATTACACCTTTAACCACACCCCACCACCTTGTTATCCTGTCGTTATCAAAGAGGTCCATTTCTGTGACAGAGTTGGACGACTGTTATAACGAGAGGGATGGTTACTCAGGCATCTTAAGAAACACATTCTACAGCCACAAATTACGTCTTCATGTGGCTCATGTTACACTGTCATTATTTTCAGTTTTTAAATTCTAGTACAATAGGCTTTCCAACCATTGTATAATTTTGAATATGAGGTTGAAATATTACTTCTAGAATGAATCCATTGCCTATAAATATATAAATTACATCTAAATATATTACAGTTTAATCAAAACAGATGAGCTGTAGTTTACAAATAATTACCAGCTACAATAAATAAATAAATAAACACTTCCCAAAATATTAATTACATTGGTTGTACATACATGCATAACATTTTTCGTTTTAATCAATATCTTATAAATTAGGAATAATTAATTTTAAACAAAACGTGTCGCTATTTAATCAGTCAGGTTAGTTGCTGCTAATCATAAAGTAAATCGATTTGTTGTGTGTTAGACGCAGATGCAAGAAGTTGCAAAAATATATCATCAACAATATTGAGATTAATCTTCAAACGTTCGATACTTCTGTACTGGCATACATGACGCATTTGCAGCGCGTTTATTGTATGAGTAACGAACACTTAAATTGCATTTTTCTATAAATTATTTTAAGCAATTTCTAACAATCGCATTAAAGGACTGTATAGTCTAAGACAGAGGTTATCATCTTGAGACCTGCGGCCAAAGGCCACTCCCGACGTATTTCATGCGACCCGCATACATTTTTGCAACAGCCTATCTTATTACCCTCCATGGTGGAACACAAGAGTCGGCCTCGACCTGACAGCGAGAATAAATTGTCGTGTCTGGTTTTACAGGCCGTTTTACAAACTGTGCTATGTGAGGTCAGCAGGCTAATGTGCACAGTTGCACAGACGAATTCTCAGTAATACGGCTAACGAAAGAGACATTTTCAACGGGTTAAGAGCCCTAGCCACTGAGCTCCAGCAAAATGTAATTGCCATCTGTAGTGAGAGACCTATCCTTTCAGGCAGTTCGCCGTTGTTGCTTTTCCCTTGTTCCGTGCTGCACAGTGAACACACACTTACTGTGTAGGATAAGATCGTTATTTATGACTAGGCATGTATTATATCAGACTCCTCGAGAAGCGGCGGTCGGATATCCACATAAAGCACTAATGTTGTTGAGCTTACATTTTTCACCACGGTAGGAGAGCACAAGTCTTTTGTTGCGCATGCTCTACTGTGTCTCTTCATGATCTTCCATGTCGCCTTCACTGTCTCCGTCTTAATGAAAAAAATACAGCTTATATTCAAGTATGCATTTTTTTCACGATGCCATAAAGTGAATTGAGTATAAAAGGAACATTACACGAAATCTACGTCTATATTATCTTTAAAGTGCGCTTGTTTTGTTTGGAAATGCTACTGAGTTGTTAGGAATAAACAGTTACGTATTTTAACCACATAAATTCATTTTAAAAATTGTTTATTTTCTGCCATACTTTTATTCAATTCCTTTATTCATTCTGAGAGATGTAACTCTAGAATACACTATGATGAACCTCCAGTAAAGTCAGAAAGACCTCGTATTGATGTTCTAAATGAGATAATAGTTGAAGAGGACTGTCTGTCTGGTAGAAATTACCGACGTTTCAGAGGACCTCTGAAATATATATATGCGAACACACTATGTATATGAATGTGATTTCTGAAAAGAGTGGTGCAATTTTATTTATTTTTTCGTATAAAGTAGGTTCTTGCAAAGATCCATAATCGTTCAGCTGGTGCAACCGCCCTTCCGCAGAAGACTTTTCTTCTTACTTTGGTAGCCACAGGATCAAACCCAGTAGCATGCCCAGTTTGCGTGCGGTTACAGCTCGAGATATAAATTTCGGTACGCGGAAGGATATAAAGGAATAATTGGTGCAGGATTTGTCGGAGAGCAAGGGTCTCCGAATCTCAGGGTATGTACGGGGACTGTGATGGTTGAAGTGGTTTTTGAGCGAAGGAAGTGAAATCTCTGGGATTGGGCAACTGAAGATCACACCGAAGTTACCTTGGAGATGTCCCCTTTTATTGCCTCGAGACACACTGTTGTACAGCCAATTACTCTGATCGGAAGGCAGCGCCATGATTCGGCTGTTGTATTTGTACTTGAAATTTGAAGGTACAAGCAGAAACCGTCTGCTTGACTTCAAGAACCAAACTGTTTTGAGGGTTCGCACCAACGCAATCCCGCTATAAATATTTCCAGTCGCAGTGAAGCAACAGTTGTCGGGCAACCGTCATTACATATCTGGAAGGGCTTAAGTTTTCGCCTCGTAAACAACGTTTATGAGTGCGAAAGCTTTGTTAAAGTCACGTTCCCGCTAGACAGAATGTCGGGAGGACAGACTTTCACACGCCAGTGTCTCGCCACTCTCTCCCAATCTAATATATTTAACAATGCCAAAATTAATAAAATACGTAAGGCGTACCAAATATCATCTAATCACATCTCCTAAGGTTTATATAAACCAGATTAATATGCTAAAGCCTGGTTTACCTCTCATCTCAAGGTTCATCCCGTTCGGGAATCGAACCACGAACCTGGACTTGCACACTGGTAAAGGAAGTCCCAGACTTTTATGTAATGCGAAGTAATTATGACCGTGCTCATTAAAACAAATATTAACTGAAGGTAATAAGATTTTCAGATAAATTAATTTACATAGTACTGAAAAGTAAATTGAATTTAGAGTTATTCACTTTTAATAGCCTACATCATCATCAAATAAATGTCAACAGTAGAATCACTCATCTACTATGCTTTGTGATGTCTGTGTATATTTCCAAATAAAAAGTTGTTAATGGAACCACGGTTCCGGAGAATTTGACGTAAATACGTCATACCTGCTTTACAATTGAGTAAAGTTTGTTTAAGACATTGCTTATTTAACTTGAATTACGAGGCTCGTCCTTAAAGTAAGTTTCCCTGGGGCCGTTTACAGAAACAAAACACAATTTCATGGAAATATTTATTGCAACAGATACAGCAAGTGTCCAGCTATTTTTCAACATATTCGCCACCAGAATTGAGACATTGGTCATACCGTGGGACCAACTTTTGAATACCTGTGTCGTAGAAGTCGGCCGCCTGGGATTGGAACCACTGTGTGACAACCATCTCCGCCTCTCTGTCATTCTCAAAACGCTGACACTGACCGGACAGGAATTTCTTGAGGTGTAGGAAAAGATGGAAATCACTGGGAGCGAGATCCGGGCTGTAGGGTGAATGATTAAACACCTCCCAGCTGAACTCCTGCAGGAGACTTGCTGTCCGTCGAACCGTGTGCGGCCTAGCGTTATCACTGACCGCACTTCACAGGCGGCGGGAGCTGGAATAAGAACCTCCATCTTCAACAGCCGCAACGATGCTACTGTGAGAACGCGGGAAGTACCGTTAGTGCATGCGCCATGCTACGTCATTGCTCTATCACGTACGCACAGCCGCTTCGCGCAATATAAGGTTTGCTAGCTGTGAGACGAGTGGGAAACTTATTTTGTGGACGCGCCTCGTATTCCACAAAGTGCACTGTCTTTATTTGACTAAAAGAACATTTTCTATGATCTGGTTTGCTTTAATATCGAGATATTAAATGTATGTATATAGTAGTGGCCCATGTAAATTCATAGAACTACGCACAACTCAATTCTCATGTTTTTCTTCTATTCTGTTGGCCACTTTTATCTTAATGTTATTTTCATGAGTGAGGTAATTCGATAACAAATTATGAAATTGTTAATTATGAATGTAAATTATTATCGTCTTTGAATAGAATAACAGTTTAGAAATGTAGAACATAAACAAAATGTAAATTTCAATCTGGTTTTAGTCGTGTGCTAATATCATGTAAGAGCCTCAGATCAACATTAAGTTAGTTACGAATTTTCTACTGCAAGGAAATAATTGTTAGACATAGAATTTGAGCATGGAACATGTAATTTAGAATAAGCCTATGTATAACATGGCGAATTACTTCGAGCTTAATGAAACTGGACCACAGGAAGCCACTCAAACTTCCAAACACTCAACAGAACAACCCTCCAACCCCCAGCTTGTTCTACAGACCCCAAACTCACTTAAAACTATGGCTAAAGGTCTTCAGACTGTGAAATTAATCACGATGTCTTCACACATTACGTGTTGTAATGCTTCTTGTCTAACGTTTGATCCGGATTCAATCTTTTTAACGCCATTGATATTGTGATGAATGTGTGGCAAATAGAATGATGTGATACATAATGATTAAAAAATTAATGTCAGCTGCAGGAAGTGAATTGTTTTCTCTGCTAAAATAATTTTACGTTTCGTGAGATGTCCATTTCTTACGGCAGTGGGTATGAAGATGGATGTCTTCGGGGTTGTTACACCGTGTGGTCTGGTGGAAGTTTATCTAGGTTTCAGAGATGCTTGCTGCCACCATCATCAGGGCGATGTTAGCTCTGATAATGAATGCATCAAGTACCTCTTAAACGTCTGTAACCTTCCACCAGAACAAATTCGTATCAAAAGCATGGCAGTATTAGAACTTACAGAATGGTAAGGGAAGCATTTGATCCATAAAACATTTTACACCTACCTCAGTCATATTACAGATGGATTTTAATTATACTTAACAGAAGGCTGCCTGGACTTATAGCCTAGAATCGACAAGTTGAATCGAGAGTCTTCTTTCAAGCTCACTTCTGCTTCTATAACAATCCCAGCTCAACAGGTACAATTCTTATAGATCAAATTTATTTATGTCGTTTTATTGTTTAGACATATATACATATATTAATTGTTTAAAGTGAACTTCACTCGTTATAAAAAAAATATATGTTGGTAAATGTTTTTCAGCTAAACAGAGCCAGATGTCTTCATTTTTAGATCACGATGATTTTGCCCATGAGTGGCCTAAGAGTTGCTCTAGACATTAAATATTCCTTATGTTTGGTGGTCTTCCCTATGACGAATTATAATTCAAAATTTATGAAAGTTTATCAGATAGTCCCCAAATCATGAATAAATAACAGACACAAATACGAATTTGTTGATCCTACTGTCCAGTGTTCTTATGAAATATGGAAAATGTACTGAAAACAACCATGAGTTCACAACAATTTCTGTTTCTTCATTGTACGTTCTACGTGTGTTATATGAGGCCAGTTATGAAAATATTAATACTGTCCGAGAAACGAATCGAGTGAGGTTATAAAAGGCATATTGTGATTTGACTTCAGGCTATATCACGAAATTGTAAACAATAAGGAAGCTCTGTGGTAGTGCAGAATTTTGGCCATGCCGTGGCTAATGCATTTAATTTTCATTGCTCATTGTTACAGAGTCTTTCTTGAGCCTTTATAAGAATTTCCTGTTGTACTGGACACTTCAGTTTATAAACCCGCAGCCTGTACGAGATCTGACACAAAAATAACGAGACCAATGATGTAACTCTTTATTGTTGATAAAAAAAAATTTATTTCAGAGAAAAAAACCTATATAAAATATGTAGCTATAATAGAAATAGAAAGGCCACGAATTTAATTATGTAAAAGAGAGAGATTTTCTTATTGTTCTGCTACATCAGCAGTAAATGAACATTACACAAATAATGATAAAGATGGCTATCTTCTAGGATATTGCGCCGTGTAATCTGATAAATGTTTACCGACGTTTTAAACGTACCAGTGAACGTCTACCAGACTACACGGCGAAACAACCCAGAAGACAGCCATCTTCATACTAACCTTTAAATCTCAACGAGCCCAATACACACTCTTCCATTCACGTTATTTAGATTATGCTTTGTGGATAAATGCAGAGCGAATGAAGTAATAAACTACAGATTGAATTCGAGCTCAGGAGAGTGGTTTATTTTACTATGGTGACCCATAAAATGGCTGTCTCGTGGAATGTTGCACCGTGTAGTCTGGTGGACGATGACAGACATTTCGGGGGTTATTACTCCAGGAGACAGTAAATTTATCTGAAACGTCGACTAATAATTACCAAAATGCACGACGCGACAGCCCAGAAGAGAGCCATCTTCATTGGCATCGCGATGAGAAAGTGAAATTTCAGATACCGTAATCCTTTTCCTCATTCACATTGTTCTTAATTTACATTTTGTTTGGTGGAAATTTTTCAGTTCCTTTCGATTTTTCGGGCGAAGGAGTTTTACATCGTGCAACAGCGCAATCTTCAGTGATTACTCTAATTTGTCTGATGTGCTTCCACTTGTCTCCTTTGATATTGTCTCTGTGATTTTAAATTTAATATAATTTTCTTCGCAATTTAACTTTAATAACAACCAATTTTCATAGTAACCAGCTTGAAAATATTGCGAACGCTGGTGGATAACCGTGTTTGTCATAACTAGTTACTTTTATATAGCGCTATATAATATATAAGGCAGTACTGTGGAAGAACGACATGAGGTAAGGCTCAGAAGAAGTTAAAGAAATATGCCGAGATTCTAATTAATATTTAGTTTAATTTTATTAGAGCACAAACATCAGAATTATTAGTATTGACTGACTTGGTTCTGAACTTGTATGATATTGGGGGAAAAGATTATTAAGGAATGTTTTATTTGGCCGTGGCCCATTGTCATGAATTGTTCGTTTGGAAGCAGTGAGATTTCTTCCACTATGACCACAATTGTCCCAGCAGAAGCTCAACTGTGCGAGATCGGAGTGACATTAAGCTAACAAAGGCTCTGTGATAGGCATCCTGCTCTTAAAAAAGTCGGCCCTCTGTACGGTTGTACTGACTTTGAGTGCTTATGGGTTTTAATCTGTTAACCTCTCCCGCCGAATGCCTAAAAAACACTGTAAATCAGGGCAGGACAGCTTTTTTCCAGACGCTGCGTAACATAAGTAGTAAAGAGAGTAGAAGATAATTCTCAGTTGAAGCATCAGTAGCCAGTTCTTTTGTTGGCTGTGAAATGATTGCGCCGCAAAGACACACTTCAGAACACAACAGGCGAGTGAAGAGTTGCAACAAAATACAGCGATATCATGTTCAAGTGAGGTGACTTGGGTTTCTGAGCATAAGAATAAGTGTATCTTTCTTCACACCCAGGCGCGCTGTTCAAAAGTGAACCTTCAACTTGGGTAACCTAAATAACAGTCCCTTATCTTATCTGAAACGCCTTTCATCTTGGCAAAATGGCGCCGCCTAGACTTGATGGCATTTTTTCTCTCCCTCCCTCCCTCTCTCATCTTTTCACTCAGCGTCTCTTTACAAACCTCACATGACTATCTCACCACAACAAAGCCACGCTTTTACATAACGTCCAGTAGCCTATACTGCGGCGGCAAAACTGAACAGTGAAACACTCACTGGTTTCTACCGCTTTCCGTGAATGAACGCACGTCGAAAGATGTGACAGAAAAATTGGACAGTCAGGTTTAAAACAAATTGTAAAGAGCGCTGTTATTACAACAACGGTGGAAATATGTAGGTCGACTCAGTATGCATGGATGTAACCGAATGTTTACTTTACATATTTATACAGGCCTATTTTACTGTCATTTTTATAATTTATTTCGGTTTTTACGCACTACGTTTTTGCAATTCTTTCATCTTAAAGTGCATCTGCAATCTCCAGTGACCCTCAATCAATCACATTGGAGGAAACTAACTAAAATGTGTGAAGACGCTACAGATATCAATATGGCCCTTATACACAGACCTATCTGTGCTTATGAAGCATTAATCCACAGCGTTAAAATGACGTTCGTGAATTTGCTTGAACTCCACAAATTCTGTGTTTGTGTGAGATAGGCTATAACTTCGATGCCGTATGGTTGCCTATGACGACATCTTCTGAAAGCCATTGTAGCGACTTGAGATGCCATATAATGAGCTCTATATACGCCCCAGTACATCGACTTGGCGGAGCTCACAGTCTGCTGGAAATTGACAGCGCGCCACACCGGTGCGAAGAATGGAGATGATTGCTAGGAAACTTAACACATGGAGATACCAAAGCATCTTCATGCACAGCCTTTTCCGAAGATTAACTGCCCTCTTACATTCTGAGCAGGACACCTTTTTTTATTAACCAAGGCTTTCAAGCTGACTAACAACAAAGTCTTCTTGAGGTATCAGCCACGTCAGCTGGTTAAGTCACCGACGTTACAAGAACTATCTCTGTTTCCACCATAAGGCCTATGACGTAAACAGACCCTCCCACATATATAAATGCCCAGAGCCCATGTGGTACGGCCTGAACCCATAGTTATATCATAGCTTTTATGATGCGGACAAATATGATCTCTAAAACGTCGATTTTTTTTACCAACTGACACGGCTAATGCCCCGAGAAGACTTTATGAAGAACCTTTATTTCGTTAAGTTCTCATACACAGAAATTTTGTGATAGAAGCTAACAGGTATGTAGTCTTTAAGCTTCACTGGAAATTTACTTCTTGTTCTAACAATTTGTTAGTTATTTTATTCTTTTACCGTTGCATAGGCCTATGCATCTTCTTTGCAATGTGTTCCATATGACTTAAAGCAGCTGTTCTTAACATTTTGACTTTTGAGGACCCCCACTAAATCACTAATGGAAACCAAGGATCCCTAGGCTATTTCAACGATTCAGGCCTCAAAACAATACACAAAATTACACAATAAACAAATATACAAATGACGAAGTATTTTATTTAATTCACAAACGAAAAGATATATAAAAATCCGAATTTTAATTGTAATTGGAAGGTTGTTGCTGCATCTCAACGACTAGCTTTTAAATATTTGACTTTATTTCTGAGAGATAAAATCCTGAGGTCAGATTATGCATTTCTTAACCGGTTTCTGCATTTATTTTTAGGCACACAAGAGTTGAGAAAGCTTTTTCACAAGGAAAACTTTACCGAAAATGTTTATCTCATGGCGCTCTCAACTGAATAGCTCGGGATATACAGCGTGAATAGAAGTTTAATTATACATTGTGAATTTAGAAGGGCATGAAAGTTGTCATGGTTTATTTTAAGGCACTGTTTCAGTATATTGTTAGATAACTAAATTGAATTATAAATCCGAATTATGAGTCCGAAGATGGGTGTATTCTGGGTTGTAGCACCGTGTAGTCTGGTAGAACTATACCAACATTTCAGAGATCCTTGCTGCCTTGATGGAGGAAACAAGGACCTCTGAAACGTTGGTAAACTACCAGACTACACGGTGCTACAACTCAGAAGACGGCCGTCTAGTATAATTTACAATCAAGAGATCATATTTTCGTTTCGAAAATCGAAGGCGGAATCTCACGAACACGAGCAGAAGCGCTAACCACTACATCACGATGTTCGTCTGCTCAGCGTTAACACATTCTTAGAACGGAATTATAATGCTCTGTGTGGTCGTTTGCGCTCAGCGTGTTAACATAAAAAAGTTATAACGGAGTTACTGGGACCAATTACAATATCTTGGTAGTCCTTTAGGTTATTTGAGGAGACTACTATTCTGGCAATGGACTTAAGGACGCATTAATTGATCAAATACCATAAAAAGCCAATAGAAATTGACAGGTCGCATATTAGAGGTTATCATGATGTAAAAGTCTGATTCTCCCCTCTTGCAAGAGATATTCACCAGATTACAGCAATTCGGAAATTCTGTTTGTAAAAAAGAGTGTGAGGTGTCAGGAATTATTGAACTATTTCAGCAGCAGAAAGACCGTAACATATCTGTTCTATTTTGCCACACGTTCTGGTAAACATGTCTTGAGATAGATAAATTTAGACATCATAACTTATTATGTTTTACTTTGGCTTTATTTATGGTTTATTCTAATAAACAAACATCACAAGCACAGACTAGTGGCTAATGTCTTCTACTCGGTTCCAAGGTGATTATATTAAATAAAGGTGAAAGGTTAATTTGTCCCTGATAATTATGAAGAACTACGGGCTGGACGGCCGGGGTTCGATCCCGGACGGGGGCAGAGGATTTTTCCTCTAGCCCCTGCGTCCAGACCGGCTCTGGGGCCCACCCAGCCTCTACAATGGGTACCGGGGTCCTTTCCCGGGGGTAAAGCCGGCCGAGGCGTGATGCTGACCACTCACCCCCACCTAGTGCCGGGGTCAAGGAAGAGAGGAGCTATACCTCCACTCACCCCAAACGCCTACATGGC
Source organism: Zootermopsis nevadensis (assembly GCF_000696155.1). The sequence continues at coordinate 501,949 of NW_019059681.1, forward strand.
GTATAGTGGGACAAACTTTACTTTACTAATGTAAGAAAGGGGAATAAAGTAGCGTAGATATATCTTTATTTATACTTGACCTCGGCACTTCATGGAGGTAGGCGTTCAGTTTCACTTCCCGGCCGCTTTACCCCCAGAGAAAGAATGGTCATTATTTGTCTTATCTTTCTTGAAATGCATGTCGCATTTAAATATATGAAATGTTTCGTACATTTCAGGAAAGAAAGAAAAATTACGGACGTTTAGAATTTGAAAATAGAATAATTGTTATGTTTTCATTACGAAAATGTCCGAAGTGTTTTAGCAAACTTCTGGACACAGCCTTTTCTGTTTGCTGAAAATTGAGTTTTGTGTTGTACAGCGCAAAATATTTAGAAGAATCATTTTGTAAGAAAAATTTGATTTTTGATGCGAGTCTGTTAGGGCACGTGGCCAGATGCTAGTGGTTGAAATGGAGCAAATGAAAATTGCTTTCAGTTATTGGAGGGTGCTGGCCGACTGCGTAGTAGCCCATAAAACGCACTACCATGTCGTCAGTTGCTATGTTATGTCCGTCTCGCGTTTGGGGTCTTGGGGTCCACATCGCGGAAGGCAAGGATGGACTACTTCAATACTTCTGCCGAATGAATGAATATACTTCGGAGCACATAAATATTGCGACAGAGTTACTGCACTGCCCTAGGTTTCAGTTACACCTTTAACTACCTGCTGTTATACAGTGGTGCTGTTTCCTTGACTCATTCAGTTACATTGAAAGCATCGTTGGCGTTCCATTTCAGTAAGAAAGAAAGTCAAAACCAATTTAAACGTAAGAAACGAATTAGTTTCCTCATCATTTGACCATGAAAGATTATTTTCTGAAGTACTAGTTATGTCAAGAATGATTCAAAATTTACAGGTAGGGACATAAACTGTATTAACGTTATAAATAAAAATATTCAGTAATTGGAAACCATTTTAAAGTACCATAGATTTCATATATGATTTTTGCTTCTTTCGCGCGTAGATTTAAAAACTTCAGAACAGTTTTTCATTATTTTCTCCCAATACGACCACACGTCATGCATTGTTTAAATGTCTACCAACTTTTCGTGCGTTTTCATCTATTTCTCTTTACTTGTGGCCGTCACAGAGGATGTAAAATGCATGTGGGTCTATCCAAAATCAACAGGATCGCTTGGGCATGACTTGCCTAACTGTTTAGGGTTAATGAATTTTAAATGTCAGTCTCTCCACACTTCTTGGCAGAACTTCACCTAAAACGTAAGCAAAATACCATAAATATTCTATTAAAGAATGTCTTGAGTCACTCTGAACCTAAAGGTTACTTGCAGTGTTCTCATAGGCAACCTCCATTATATGATGTGAAGCTTTCACAGCAGCTTTCATTAATAGTCTTCTCGGGCTATTAGCCGTGTTAGATGTTGATTAATCGCCGACGTTTCGAGGACCATCTCTGTCCTCATTTTCAAGGCTGTTGACTGTGGCTCGTGGCGCGAACTGCTTTAAATGTCCAGGACTGTTGCAGGTCTTCGCGCGGCTTTTGGTGGGGAGTGTGGAATGCAGCAGAAAGGCCATACCCCGGCACGCCACACATTTACGCAATCTCTCTTAACAATCAACAACTAAGACTTGCAATTGGGATCTGCTTTCTTATTTCAGGCTATATTCTGTAACTTTCAAATAAACATTGAGCATAAGACTGTAAAATGCGTCAATACCTTTATTTGATAAAGCACAATTGAACTATTATTTTCATACTGATAATTGGTACTGAAATAATTCGATATAATTTTTTGTTTATTTGTAGGTTGAATATAAAATTACTTTTACAGCGCATTTCCAGAAACACATGTTTGTGTGTTTTATTTGTATTATACACAGTTAAATATTTTCCTGTGACATTTTCTAGTAAAATTCTTGGTTTCGCTGAAACAAGAAATTCTAGAAGGGCGTATGTCATTTACAGGCATGTTAATATGTACCTGCCTTGATTCAGTGGTTCAGTTCACCGCACATTTATGATTGTCTTCGGCCTACTGTTATGGTCAGATGTCTATTGTGTATTTGAATTAGTTTTCTCATTTACAAAAATGTATTATCAATAAATAAATAGTAGGTCCCTTGAATTTTCTCTGATTGAGTGAAGAATATATGGTTTGTTGACTGTATCTAGATAGGATTTAGGAGAGAAGATTTTACTTGAGTAGCGAACTGTTTGCAGTATACGAGGTGCGATCGGAAAGTTTCTAGACTGTGTCAATAGCGGGCGAACCGGATGTAGTACGAGCTTCTGCCGCTAGGGGGTGCGGCCTACATTCATAGTGAATCAGTGTGCCAGCCGGCATCATCGAATTAGCATTTGTTTCTTAGTTACGGGCGTTTTGGTAGTGCATTACACCGACCCTCCTGCGATTTCGGAATGGCG
>NW_019059681.1:522023-556746 GCF_000696155.1 Zootermopsis nevadensis
TAGTTATTTAGTTAGTTAGGTAAATTACAAAATCTATTAATGGGTTAATGTAGCAATTGGTGGACCAACTGTATAAGACCAATAAATTATAGATTGTTCTTCTTATCTTCTGTTTTCAAATTATAAGTACATGACAGGCCATGTATCCCCCAACATGACAGAGCAGGCATTTTCAAAACGGTATAGCAGCGCATCCAGAAAGTAAAAAATAAAAAAAATATATTTCCTTTTTAGACATGATCCTGGGTGACTTCTTCTTGGTCAGAAATAAAGGCGCAAGGATAGTCCATAAAATTATTCAGTGAAATCTCGACGCGTCTTATTGAGGGTGGGAAATAAAAACTTCAGTTGCGGGAAGGCATTAAAAATGAGAAAAATTAAAATACTGCACTTTTCTCTTTGGCATACACAAAATAATACACAAAAATCCATGTTTCAAAGTTATTTCTTTTATTCCAAAAATTAATTTACTTTTTAGGCGAAACAGAGACTTTTCTATGTTCACAAAGTTTTCCTCACCACCTTCACAAATTTTATGCGCATAAAAGAACGAATTCTCTTTACACTCTCGCCCATTATGGGCTCACATTCGTCTTCTCCTTCCTCACTGCTTCCGCTCGTTTCGAGATCGACTCACAACGCATTAATAGTGTCGACCCCGCATGAGGCAAGCTCGCTGCGCTTCTTTCGATATTGACCTATCTGTAAATAAACCATTTTAAATTCTAAAATCATTGCGTAAATTTCGTTGTAATTTCTCAGAAACGGTCAGTGTGGGAAAATTTTGGGCCTGGACTAATATTTTTGAACGGAACGCTAGAAGCGAGTAAATGTAACTTTATTTTGTATGGGACTTATCAGGGACCGAGCAAACCAGAATATGCATCTTCGAAAACAATAGTTCGGGGAACGATGGATAGATTTTTCGCCGTACTGCCAGCACTTAAAGGGGCAGACACATAAAATTGGCTCTTGGAGAGGCTAAACGTGATTATATATATATCGATTTTATTTTATATTTTTTAAGTAATTCAAATCGACACTTTAAAATCTATGTACGTCGATGAATAAATACCAAGTAGGTTTCCCGTGAAGAGGGATTGAGTCCCAGAAAGATTGATTATTTAATATTTTATTATTAATCACGAACAAAATACCTCAGTTTCAATATTCTACATCTACAGTTTAAACATTGTGTATAACTTAATAATGTTTTTATGATTTGCTTTGATTTTATTTTGACTTCTTGAACAATTCTTGCATTTGCAACAACACATGCTTCTTACATATGCATGTATAAAATTAACTTATAATGAAATAAGAAACAAAGCTTTAAATCGAAGAACAAGATATTCAGAAGTGTAATTGCAAGCACACGTAGACATTTGTGTTCAATGTGTTTTGGATTTCTTGTGGTATTTCGAAGATCATTGCTACTGGATTTTGGGATATAGGGAACGACCCGTTCTTCAAGTGCCTGAGCACTGCGTGCCCCAACTATTCGTTAGTTTGATCTACAGACATTCGGTAGGACTCCTTGTGCTGTCCTGTGTACAGGTAGAGACCTGTACACAGGACAGCACATCACAGAAAACCGCGGACAAATATCCATGGCTTGAGTGGAATTCGAACCTACGTTCCCAACGACCTTGCGGCAGAGGCCTACTCCTCAGACTGCACGGCCACTACGGACCCCATTTCTAATATTATAATAACAAAAATTAATTTTATCTAATTCATTTGACTACAGATTAGCGACAATCTGTGCCACTATACGCAAGATCCACACAAAGTATAACTCAACGGGCAATCTGAAAACACGGAAGGCGCAGAACGAGCTACGTACTTCACGATATGTCGCCGCCAAAGACGAACGCAGTCCTCTGAAGGGAACAGTAAAAGAGCTAGATTTGAAAATGCAGTTCACTCAAGAAACCCAAGGGTAGAACAATATTCATTTAGAAGAGGAACATTCTAGAATTTTTCCTTCCACTTTAGCAGAAACTTTCTAGATTTATCACCGAAAAAAATAACAAGAGAGATGAAGTTCTGGATCTACAGCTTTAAAAAACTACCGAAACGTCTTAAATGTTCGAGGAAATCAGAATAGAGATCATAATCTTAGATGATCAGCTACTAGCTTTCGCAAATGAAGGACGAAATGACAATTTATAAAGAAGCTAGAAATCAATAGCAAACTACTATAATTAGTCAGATTGCAGAAAACCGCAGTCTAAAAGCCGAAGTGCAGGACCTGGAGTGGAAGCTCGATGTAGACTACGCTGCCATGATTAAGGAGCAATTTGCAGGCATGAAGGAGCAGTTGCTGGGTCAAACAATGGACATTCAGTTTCATTACGTCAGTGTGAACAACGACTGTCTTCAATTGCGAGACGAAATCAGCATTTACGAAGGAGCCAAACGTCAGTTGGAACATGAAGTTTAAAACCAGGTAGAAAAGCTCGCTGATCACAGTCAAAGCTTAATTTCCGAGTTCCGATTTACGTGCCTTCGAAAAGGAAATCAGACAACGTACTGATAACTTTGAACAGCCAATTTGATTTGATATAGATCTCGTGGAGAACACGTTCAGTTGTGTAAATCGTGAGCTGCAGGTTCTGGTCCATAAGATTTCATACGAAGAGTACATTTAGCTACTTGCGATTTGGAAGAACGGCTTGGCATGTTATCTTCAGTTTTGACCGTGAAACACCGACGAGGCAGGAAGTGGCTGAATTTTTATAACGTCAGAAAACTATTTCAGTATAATCTCTCCTCGCCCACTTTGCTAAGGTGCGTTTTAAATATTTTTGTGTTAACATTACACTTTGTCAGACGGATCCTTAATCAGTGTTATGTTCCTGTAATTCTAAATGACAACTTCGTCATCTACGGCTAATCTGTTAGAAGTTGGAGTTCTTATCACAGAATATCTGCAATTACCTACGTGTCAGTAGGATGGCGATACAGTATTAAAATTCAGAATTTCAAGGGTGTGTTTGGCGTTGGGGGTGTCAGTCGCTAGAAGGTGTAATTTTGCACAGTGATTTCAAGTATTTGTGCTTAGAATTCATTATCTCACCAGGTTATTTAATCGTACCACAGACACATGGATCAAACAGAAGCAAAAATAAGTGTACTGGTCCACACTTATTTGCGGATCAGAATGTCACTTTGTGACGAAAACATTTATTAACTATGATGTAAACAAAATACTCAGGTCTATCAATGTATTGGGACTGCAATATTTATCAACTAGATCGTACCCAATAGGTAATAAAGTATGGACATAGCAAAGTTTTCCAGCTATTTCAGATATTTTAGCTCAGTCTTGAACTGAAAACATTGAATTTCACTGTCCTCAAGTGAACTAACTACTATGCCTCCCTGTGATTGTCTTATCAACGCCAGGATATAGGATGACTCATAACTCCCGTTCCTTACTTATGGGTTAGTGTGGCGTCTCTCAACCCCTGTGGTGGTACCATTGGTGGTACGCTAGCCAATGTTGAGTGGTACGCGAACTAATTAAGAAAATCAAAAGATAATACTATCATAATTTATTTTCCCACGAACACATTTGATCAGTGATACATTTAATGTGTTAAATTAGAATTAGTGGTATGCCAGACACAAAGGGTGCCAACCCCTTGGTTAGTCAATATCGTGTTCGATTAACGAATCTATTTTTCATGTTGCTTTGTGTGTGTCATGCGGCCGATAATTCGTAATTTTTAAGATTACGAGGTGAAAGGTATGTTATTGTACGGTTCATTGGCTTTACCAACTTAAACACTTCATGCTTCAAATCATAACTACTTTTTAATCTAAGGATTCTGAATATTGCAAATTCTTTTATATACTTAGCTTATATGTTGTGTAATTGTTTTCAGGGAAAGGAAATATACGATGAATGTTTAATGGCGTTAGTCGATGTGATAAGTGTTGGAAACAGCCTTTCTACCGGTGAGAAAGAGATGAGCTGTCCCACTATACGCCGTGTAGGTCGCATTGGGGTGGGGGAGGTGGTATATAGCTCCTACTCATTCGTAAACTGTATACTAGATGGTGGTGAGTGATCAGCGTCACGCCCTGGCCGCTATTTACCACTGGCATAAAACCCCCGCTTCCCATGGGAATGGAGGTTGGTTCGTACTCCAGAACCGGTGTCTACGGTACAGGAAAAATCATCTACCCCCGTCGGAGATCGAACAACGGGTGTCCAGTCACTGATGTAATGAGCTACGCCGGCTCATTATATCCATTAATGATAAACAGACATTCGGTTTTAAGAGGCAATGTAGATTCAATGTTTTAAATTAAACTTTAATTGTAATTCGGGAAGAAATTAACATGCCTAAAACTACACACTCGGATGGTCATTATTATGAAGCCTGAACTTCTAATTCAATTCCATAAATCCGTTCAGTATTACCGTCTTAGTTCAGCTACGATTGTGATTAATTTACTGTCTGATTATCCATATTTTATTTTTATTCATATTTATTAACTTACATTTTGTTGCCTCCTTCATTTCCACTCACTTCAAGAGTCATAAATTCTAGGTTTTCACGATGAGGATTTTGAAGTTAGCCTCCTAAATGTCTGCCGACGTTTCAGTAGACCCGACTTTCTTCAGAAAAATAGGCGTTGACGGAATGAAAGTGAGGGGGTGGTTAGGGCGAGGGAGGGACCGCAGCTCTGCTCAATGGGGTAATGATGGGCCGGCGATTGAAGAGGTCCTTTATTGTTATGCTTTTCTTTTCATTATTTACAAAGATTTTTATAATCATAATAGCGCAACACCACTTACAAATTTGAATGTAACGGTCCAAATTATATGTTTTGCTAAGATAATTTGATCATACGATATATTTTGTTATTATTTCGTTAATTTGAATTTATTTTAGTTTCTCTTCAAAATTGTGACGGCGTAACTCAGCCAGTATACTTACTGGCTGCGGACTGATCGTCCGGGGTTCGATCACCGACGGGGGCTGGGGAATTTTGCTAAAACCTCTGCGCCTATACCGGGTCTAGGGTCCACACATCCTCTTATTGGGTATCGGTGTCCTTTCCCAGGGGTAAAGCGCGGCCGTAGCGTGATGCTTACCACTAACCCCCGCCTAGTGCCTAGGTGAAAAATGAGTAGGAGCTATACCACCTCTCCCCCCAAGCAACTACATGGCGCATAGTGGGACAGCTTTACTTTGCGTTACTTTACTTCAAAATTGTAACTTTATGTGGTGTTTGGAGCGTATTACCCAAGTGTTTATCAGACACAATTGTGCGAGGAACTTCAGTGCCTGAAAATCTTTGTTTTGACACTGATTGGAAGTGACTTGCTGTGAAGTGGATGTAGTCCCACCTGTCGCACGTAGACTTTTGCTTAAATTCAGTTTGAACATTATGGTTCAAGGTCGATCAGCAACGAATTTTACTGGAACATGCATTTTAAGGAATATAAATGAAAGAATTTTAAGTAGCCATTTAGAGTCAAGAGCTATATGTAACTGACTACGACACTAGTTTGAATGTCGGTTTGACTCTGCAACAATTTTTAATCAGTGACGTACACATAATCATGTTCTTGTCCGCTACAAATTATAAATTTCAACTTTATTCATCTTCTTGATACTGGAGTCAGGCAAAAATCTTTGGAGTGTTTTTCAGTGTATTCGCAGTCTAATTAAGTAAATAAGCGTACCCAATTCTTTAAGGGACACAGAAGTGCGAGGACCTTCAGTGCCTGGTAGTCTTTGTTTTGAAACTGATTGGAAATAACTTGCTGTGAAGTGGATGTAGTCCCACCTGTCGCACGTAGACTTTTGCTTAAATTCAGTTTGAACATTATGGTTCAAGGTCACTCAGCAACGAATTTTACTGGACCATGCATTTAAAGGAATGCGATTGAGACAATTTGAATTAGACATTTAAAGTCAAGAGCTGTATGTAACTGGCTACGTCAGTGGTTTGAATGTCGGTTTGACACTGCAACATAAATATGTCGTGACTGACGCATAATCATATTCTTGTACGCAACAAATTATAAATTTCGAATATATTCATCTTCTTGATACTGGAGTAAGCCAAAATGTGTGGAGTGTTTCTCAGTGTATTCGAAATCTGATTAAGTAAATGATCACAATTCTGCACGTCGTCGATTATTCAGTAACAGCGGCACACTCTAGATGTCTGTAGGTACATGCCGTTAACATAGGAAGAAGAATCAAGTACCTACCTAGGAGTTACTATCACTCAGCGGCTCTAGTGGACTACCATAATTCAGATTATTTTTACAAAAAAAATATTTATTGTTGAGCCAAAATTTTTATATCATTAAATAACACAAATTAAACAATAAAAATTGCTATACGACAATTGCTTTTCTTTTATTCCAACTTCATCACTGTACCTATTGAGTGCAAGCGTACCAAGTGTGTGTCGTTAATGGAATATCTTATTAAAATCAGCAAACAGTCTTATTTAATGAACAATAATTATTAATATAAATCAGAAGATTTTTTTAAAGTAACCTAAAAACCTTCAAACGTGTAAGTAAATAAATTTCTTTGAATATAAAAGTAGAATTGGAAATCTGACAATACCTTAAAACACATAGGGGACACCAGGGCAGAACGGGGAACTTAATCTTTGGAGGGATGTGGAAGTTACAATAATAAAAATAAACACATGGAGGAACCTTGTGTGGATTTAATGTTTATTGAAATTATAATGTGTCATTAGTTTAGTTCTAAGAGTTACAGTTTTTTAAAATATTACTTTTTTATCTTTGAATATCGTTTATAAAATCAGGGTACACTCGACGGAAACTGTAGGATGTAAGGCAGGGGTGGCCAACCCAAATGATCTTTCGGGCCACTTTGGAAATGCATCATAACTCCGCGGGCCACATATAAAATTATATATCCCCATATTAGATTTAGATACACTATAGACATTTTTTTGGAGTGAAAAATTGAAACATAATGAGTTATTATTATTGTGTTTACTATTATTCTTACATGTAAACATAGATAATATAATAATAATGAATAAAACAGGCAATATCTGTCATATATTCGCAAGAATATTATTTTAAAATCAAAGTTAATTTTTTCTCATAATTTCGACAGATAATTTTTGAATATATGGATGCACAAATAATGTATTTTTTTAATACATTGGTTTTCACTACTTTGGCCATTATAAAATAAATATATTTGGTAAAAGTGTGATGAATCTCGCGGGCCGGAAAAATGTTCAAGGCGGGCCACATGCGGCCCGCGGGTTGGCCACCCCTGGTCTAGACCTATGTAAGATAGAGAATATAAACCTACATGTAAATTAAAGAGTAAATAAAGGGCTTTTTCTATGATGTTTACTTTATTCTATAATGCATATTTTACACATTGTTAAAATAATTACCCAAAACATGTAATAACTATACCCTCGTTCCTTAACTTCAACCGCTTCCCACGTCTAAAGCGTAAGAGTTAGATCTGACATATTGCGAGAGAAATACATAAAGAAACACGAGATTTTCAAATTTGCAAGCAGATTTCAACTAACTCTTGCTGGTTAGGAGTTTTGGCCATTTATTTGGTAGCAAAGAACGGTGCTAGAGTGAGTGTGTTGAGTACATAACGCAACACATAAATAAGCTGTTGGCGGATGACGTCACGTATAGATAAGATGTCGGCTAGAAGCAAGCGTGCCAAAAACATGAGACAATTAATAGTATAAAACGAAAGCGTTTAGAAAATCCTGACTATGAAATATGAACTACTTTCGTACCTAAACGGGCAAAATCAAATCCTGAACGGCAGCGTAACTTCAAAGAGCGTAACAAAAATCCAAGAGGATAATCAATGCTGAATACATGCGTGAGTATAGAAAACGTAGGTGAGAACAGCAAAGAACTGAATCCCATACATCAAATGAAACCCCTCGTACACTAAATGTATCGCATAATATTCAGGCAGATGAATACATTGAAAGGAATTTTAAGGGTAACCCATTTGGTTACGCCTGCGACGTATGCGATAGGCTTTGGTTTTTGGATGACATAAAGCCCGTAAGGTCAAAATATGTAGATATTTTGTCTAAAGAGTTTCCAGACAAAGACGTGGCACAGTTTAAGGCCTGCATAACGTGCATGTTAACTTTAGACAAAAATCAAATACCTAAACTTTCAAGCAGTAACGGATTCACATATCCTCCTTATCCAACTCATTTGCCTCATTAAACTAGTTGCCCCTAGACTCCCGTTTATGCAAATCAAAAGATTGAGACACCAGACTGGGGGTTACGGCATTATGGGACAAGTCATAGACGTACCCGTAGATGTAAATAATATGGTTACTACTCTACCCAGACAATTAGATGATGACTACAGTTTCAATGTACATCTGAAGAGAAACTTGATTCACAAGTCCACTTACTTGGAAAGTTATGTAAATAAGGGAACGGTAAAACGATGGTTGGAGTACTTGATACAAAGACCACTCTACAAACATTTAAATATTACAATTTATCAAGACTTGTTAACTGCTCATATGCCTGAGGAAACATTCAATATTGAGGAAATGAATGAACAAGCAAACGATATTGAATGGCTCCTATCACAACAACACACCAGCTTTGGAACGAAGACAAGTATTTGGAGATAGCCGCCGGTCAGCACAACAAACCACTAAGTATTATATACGACAAGTATGCCGAAGAATTGTCCTTTCCTGGTATTTACTTAGGACAACCTAGAAAATTTAAGGAAACAGTAAAAGTAACTTCTTTCATGATGGCGACTAGTGAAATTCTTTGGAAAGATCGTAGAGGAGTTACACCTCAACACATCCTATATATGGCTATGAAAATCTTAAGATTGCGAGTATGCGAGGGACTGTATGCCACTTTCAGATGTATAAGTGAAACTGGACAAATCACTAAAAATGATAGGAGATAAACAGTACTGGATACAGGAAAAAAGCGGCACAGATGAAAGAATCCATTGAAAAAAGTTACAGTGGAACCATGGTTGCGGAGGATTAGACGTAAATACGTCTATACGGAAAGGAAGTTTATATATTGGCTTTATTCTAAATATATCCTTTATACCCGCTTTACAATTGAGTAAAGTTTGATTAAGACATTGCTTATTTAACTTGAATTACTTACGCTTAAGATGGGTCTGTGGTAGATGAATGTAATGTAAGGTAAGGTAAGGCAAGGTAAGGTAATGTAAGGTAATGCAATGTAATGTAATGTAAGGTAAGGTAAGGCAAGGTAAGGTAATGTAAGGTAATGCAATGTAATGTAATGTAAGGTAAGGTAAGGCAAGGTAAGGTAATGTAAGGTAATGCAATGTAATGTAATGTAAGGTAAGGTAAGGCAAGGTAAGGTAATGTAAGGTAATGCAATGTAATGTAATGTAAGGTAAGGTAAGGCAAGGTAAGGTAATGTAAGGTAATGCAATGTAATGTAATGTAAGGTAAGGTAAGGCAAGGTAAGGTAATGTAAGGTAATGCAATGTAATGTAATGTAAGGTAAGGTAAGGCAAGGTAAGGTAATGTAAGGTAATGCAATGTAATGTAATGTAAGGTAAGGTAAGGCAAGGTAAGGTAATGTAAGGTAATGCAATGTAATGTAATGTAAGGTAAGGTAAGGCAAGGTAAGGTAATGTAAGGTAATGCAATGTAATGTAATGTAAGGTAAGGTAAGGCAAGGTAAGGTAATGTAAGGTAATGCAATGTAATGTAATGTAAGGTAAGGTAAGGCAAGGTAAGGTAATGTAAGGTAATGCAATGTAATGTAATGTAAGGTAAGGTAAGGCAAGGTAAGGTAATGTAAGGTAATGCAATGTAATGTAATGTAAGGTAAGGTAAGGCAAGGTAAGGTAATGTAAGGTAATGCAATGTAATGTAATGTAAGGTAAGGTAAGGCAAGGTAAGGTAATGTAAGGTAATGCAATGTAATGTAATGTAAGGTAAGGTAAGGCAAGGTAAGGTAATGTAAGGTAATGCAATGTAATGTAATGTAAGGTAAGGTAAGGCAAGGTAAGGTAATGTAAGGTAATGCAATGTAATGTAATGTAAGGTAAGGTAAGGCAAGGTAAGGTAATGTAAGGTAATGCAATGTAATGTAATGTAAGGTAAGGTAAGGCAAGGTAAGGTAATGTAAGGTAATGCAATGTAATGTAATGTAAGGTAAGGTAAGGCAAGGTAAGGTAATGTAAGGTAATGCAATGTAATGTAATGTAAGGTAAGGTAAGGCAAGGTAAGGTAATGTAAGGTAATGCAATGTAATGTAATGTAAGGTAAGGTAAGGCAAGGTAAGGTAATGTAAGGTAATGCAATGTAATGTAATGTAAGGTAAGGTAAGGCAAGGTAAGGTAATGTAAGGTAATGCAATGTAATGTAATGTAAGGTAAGGTAAGGCAAGGTAAGGTAATGTAAGGTAATGCAATGTAATGTAATGTAATGAAATGTTTTATAGGTAACAACAATGCTAAGTAAACATATAACGTTTCCTTGGTACCAATAATGCCGAGTAAACAATTGACGTTTGCTAGGTAACAATAATGCCTAGTAAACAATTGATGTTTCCAAAGGTAACATAACAATGCAGTTACACTTTTTCGTTCCACTTTTTAGTTTCACTTTTTGCCGAATGACACTGACCCGAAAATATAGACGCATTTACGTCAAAAAAGACTTATGATACGATGGAAGAATTTCTGTAGGATCACAACGTTGATATTGAAGAGTACCGGAACGTTGTGCTTGCCAGCATTAGTGGACGGTCCGTCATGGAAAAAAGAATAATGATGGAGCTCTGGACAAATACCTTACATCCTTGGACTGCATATGTGCTAAATTCAAACATGGACCTTCAATTTATACTAGAGGATTACTCTTGTGCAGCTTACGTTGTGGAGTATGTAAACAAAACAAATCGAGGAGTGAGTCATTGCACAGGGAACTCATAAAGTTACAAAATATGTATCCAGATCAAGACTACGTCGATTTGTTGAAGGGTGTTAGTTTACGCCTCTTAAATAACGTAGAGATGAGTTCGCAGGAAGCAGCTTGGTATCTTCTCAGGCAACCAATGTCAGAAGCTAGTAGAGATTCAGTCTATGTACCTACGTGCTGGTCTCACGAACGTCAAAAAACACGCAAAACATCTAAGCAGATGGAAGAAAATCTTGACGATGAGTCCACAGATGTATGGTAAGACAACATCATACAGAAATATGAAAAGAGGCCCATTGATACTATGTCGAGAGTAACGTCGGCTGAATTTGCCACGGAGTACACTTCCAAAAGAAACGGAGAGTACAATATAGAGACGTTCCGCGCATATTGCGATACAGGCATTACGATGTGGCCGACATTGCAGAGTACAAGCGTGAAATGGTGCTGTTGTACTGGCCTTTCAATAATGAAATGCAGGATGTTTTGGATCGCAAGAAATTTATAGAGATGTATGATCTGAATGAAGCTCACATACTTGCAGAAAGGCTCAAGTTTGAATCTGACTTTGATATAGAAAAGGCCATGGAATATTGCAAACAGCTTCGCTTGGAAATGAACGAGCAGGCAGAGGCTAATATTAAACAAGATATCTTTCTTCAAATGCAGAGGGAAAAACCCAACAACGACGACATAGACATGATTTCTAACGGTTTGTCCGCTGTGGTTAAAACCAACTCAAATGTGACGTCTAGCGATGAATATTACACCATGAGTAGAGAACAACTTGAAATGTATAGGGCTGCTTTTCACAACGTGAAGATTGTATTTGTGGACGAGGTGAGCATGGTGAGTGTTGATATACTGTAAACTGTGCACTTTTATTTGCAGGAGATCACCAATGAATTTGATACACCTTTTGGTGAAATGGATATCGTATTCTGTGGAGATTTGAGGCAACTGCCACCTGTAAATGCACGACCCGTGTTTAAGCCTCACAAGGATTCTCTCAGTGGAGCTGCTTTGTGGCAGTCATGACAATTTTTGCCGTTGACGATGGTATTTTCGACAGTACCCACTAAAATGGGCAATGGAGAAATATTGACACCCAATGAAAAAGCTCTTGTGGAGAGTAGGTTTAAGACCAAGGAACAAACCATTCGAGTTTTACCGCATGCTATGTGTTTATTTCATAGGAATCAGGACGTGGAAGATTACAATAATGAGGTGTTTCAAACTCTTGACACAGTATTTTGTGTTGCGTACTTTACGTTTTCTGGGTACAAAAACAACGATCAACTGGTTAGCATGACGACAAAACTACATCAAATGTCCACCATGGAAAGTGGAGGGTTGCCCTACGTGTTGAAATTGCTACTAGACAAACCATACATGATCACATCCAACGTAGACATTGACGATGATTTGGTGAATGGAACGATGGGAACTATTAAATACGTAGTGGGATGATGACGACGAAGGAAACTTCAGGGTTAAGCGTTTGTGTTTTGATTTACAACCAAACACCGTAGGGCAAAACGCAAGAATCAAGGTTCAACCTAATGTGCTGTCTCATCAAAATGTAATGAGGCAAAATTGGACGCCTGTATCTAGGCGAACTGCAACGATTACGTTTAGAAACAGGCAACTCAAATGCAAGCGGTTGCAATTTCCTATAGTTGAAGCATGCGCTATAGCAGTGCACAAGTCCCAGGGAGGTACTTTTATAGATATAGTGTTCCATTATGAAAAGGGGTTGGATCAGCAACTCGTTTATGTATGATTATCCAGAGTGACGTCTACAGACAAACAAACAAATCACAAATCTGACTTTACATTCCACCACTGGAAAGGATGCAATTCTCTCAAGATAAAAGACTTGAGCACAGAGCTCGCACATTTGGAGAGGCATAAATTGCTCACTCTTACCAATTCTGCAAAAGTATTTCTTCAGCAAGCGTGCCTTGGAGGCCTCAAGATGAATACTCTCAATGTGCAAACCTTGCTGAGCCACGCCAAAGACTTTTCCACAAATCCTGTCATCACATCGACGGATATACTTGCTCTAACGGAAACGAAAATGGATGATGGACAAACCGTTAAAGCAGATGGATACAAATGCGTAACTCAATTCAAGCGGCAATCCGTTCGTGCTGGAAGAGTTGCCATATACGAAAAACATTTATCAACAACCATGGCCACGCGCCATCTGCTCATGAAATTGGACGACAGCATGTCAAATACTTTTTTTAAGATAGCTGCTGCCGACAACTGCGGAGATATTTGTGCTGCAGAATGTTTGGTAAATGGACCTTTGAAACGTCGGTAAATTTCTGCCAGACAACACGGAGGATCAAGCTAGAAGACAGTCGTCTTCAGAATGGATTCCATTGATTCTGTTATGTGTTGTTTGTAGATGTTCTGGTTTTTATTATTGTATTACCAAGACAAACTGGTCGAGATATAAATGGTAAATGAACAGCGTTGGTGTTCTCCATCGTTTCCCTGGTTCAGCACAACCTCGCCATCAAACGAATAGTACAATAAATCAATATTTTATGGGAAGAATTGGGTTAGGGAAACCAAGGGCACACGCGACTCGCTATTTGATACGCAGATTTGGGCTAATTCATGTCAATAAACATGGTTAATTTAATATCAATGGTCAAGTGGCCGATTTTGTTGGCTGAAATTTTAATTGGCGATCAAACTTCGGACATTCACTGGAATATTCGTCCATAACTTCCAACTCTACTGTTTGTGAGCGTAGGTTATGTTGGGTTAAAATGGCCCCGAAACTAGAATTGGCATTCAGAAGAACACTGAACTTTCTTTTCTTATTCTTCCTTTTCTTACGAGAATTAGATGTGTGGAAACGGTGATTACAAAACAGAAGATTTATAAACCTGTTTTAACTTATCCGTGCTCCCTATAAAAAAACTCTTCGACTCACTTTCTAATTATATTAGCTAAAATGAAAATTTAAGTTGTTCCTAAGTTCGGGTTTTCGTTCCTGTATGTAAAATGCTGGTTATGACGTCTTGTGCCGCTGGACATACAGATTCGTCAAAATCCCTCTCGAATAAGTAAACGGCGTGTGCCATCTTTATACGAATCCTTAAGTCATGAACGACGAACTGGGAAGAAATCATAGAGCGACCACAGAGAACTATCATAGCATTATGGAGTCAAAGAGAAACAAACTGGGAAGTTGCTACGATATTATCAGAAATAGGACAAGATTGTCTCCTCTCGAATCCATAATATCCAAACATAATCATTTGAAAAATCAACAAAGTCGTTAAAAACCCAAGGATCAACAACTGGACAAAATTCAAAAACCGAGATCAGCAAGTCATGGAAACAAACTCTCCCCATCACACGTCAACGTCAGTTGTCGTTATATTTTCTGACATGGTAACAGGGGAGAAGCGGTCTAGTTCTTACAAACTTCAATTACTATTTGTTGCACATTTATACTTAAAATTTGCAAAGTTAGTAATTATGGCTTCAGTTACTACTACTACTATAATACGGATATGCTAATAACATTTTTTAAAGGCCTATTTATTATTGATTCACCACAAATCTTGTTTATTTAAGAGAATGCGTTTTGTAACAATGAGCCCTGTTATGGTGCTAGTTGGTACAGTGAAGGGAAAAATTATTAAAACACATTGTATTAGTAAACAGAAGGAACAAATCAGACCTTTATTAAGGAATTAATTATAGACAATATACCAATTAAAAAGTAGTTACTGTAATTAACATCAAACGTATGAAATGTTTCATCATACATTAACAGTTTGCCCTAACGAGATTCCTCCAGAGGAGACTTTATCGGCTGCTAAATTAAACGTTTCCAAACTTGTATCACCTCTATTAGTAGCTCCTTTTGTATGTACGTACCATTTTTCATGATAAAAAGTGATAGTGGAACCACGGTTCCGGAGAATTTGACGTAAATAAGTCTATACGGAAAGGAAGTTTATATATTGGCTTTATTGGCTAATTCTAAATATTTTCTTTATACATGCTTTACAATTGAGTAGATAGTTTGATTAAGATATTACTTATTTAATTTGAATTAGTTACGCTTAAGATGGGTCTGTGGTAGCTGAAATATGTTATAAAATTTGTGCACTTTAGAGTATCAACATTTCGTGCAAACACCATATCTATACAAGATTTTGATCTATTAGTACTACATTGAGTATTTGACATCAACATTAAGAAAAAACGTTTCCTCCACATGTGACAAAACTTTGATTTTCCTCCTTCTTTAAATCACCTGCCAATATTATGGGCATTGTATTACGACCTTCTGTGGTCATAATTGAAAATATATCTGTAAATTTTGGGCAAACGTTTCAAAATGACAAAACAAATCTCTTACAATCATCATTTGCATAAAGTAAAGTAAATCTGTCCCTCTACACGCCATGTAGGTCGTTTGGGGGGAGCACAGTTATACCTCCTACTCTTTCTTACATTGGTTCATTAAAATTACAATAAATCCATAAATAATTATAATTACAATAAAATAAATTGCAGATTCTTACAGATCTTTATTTAGTAATCATTTTACATATACATTACCCTTAATCTTACCATTCCTGAGGAATGATCGTTTAAAAGTGACTCAGCGCTGGATCCTACACATCTTCGTAACTAACGCTGTTTTTGCAGAATGACCCTTCGGTATAGACGTATTTACGTCTAAAGAAGACAAGCCTAATTCTCTTACAAGAGTTCACAAATGCAGATGAAAACATTAAATGTGACGAACAATAATAATAAATAGGAATCCCTTACCTCAAACTCAGGTCACTTGTAAGAGACCACGATGTAAACCGGCAATGATCAATTTAATCAAAACTAAAATGGAGAGAGTGGAGGGCAGTATCACAGATTTCTTAATATTTCTTATATAAGATGAATACTTGTGATATTCTAAAAAGTTTTAACAGCACAAAATTATCTACTCTACGACGCACTTCTTCTACAAGCGATTCAGAGCTCAGCTCTTTCCGCAATAACGAAAGCGGATTGATGACGGCAGTAATGAAACACAACAATGCCGAATAAGCAGATGACATAAAGATGAGTTCCTTAGGTAAAGGAGAGGATTGCAATACGGTTTATTCATGCAATTATACGGCATGCATAATAAATGAGAAAAGAGCCTTACGGCATGCTCAGCCAATATTGTTGCAGGCGTGTGTTAGAAATTCGAATCCTTTTTCTTACACTAGAGCAACGTGCTCCTTCCGGAGCGCATTCTCTAATATGATATTTTACTTCTTTACTTCGCTGTTCTTAGTCAGTCAACTTTCTACGATCTATTATTCGATGAAGACGTATTGTTTCTGTTAAAATACTATGAGAAATAACGGAAGGGAATTTTTGAAGGCAATAATTTAGTTTTTACTAGTAAAAATACTTAAAACAACATAGTTCACGTAATACACAAGCTACAAGTACCACACATTGGGTAGAACTGCACACAGGGGGAGATGCATTAGATGAGAGACTCTTGAGATTCTTCTGCAAATGGGTGATTTTTAAACTAAAATAAAACAAGTTCCCCCTGTAACAACTAGCCCACTTCTCCCCTACCAAATCAAAATAGGCAACAACACGTATATGTGGTTACACTTGGTAGGATTTCAGCTTCTCACGGAGACGAGTATGAAGAAACGTGTCTTCGGGGATGCTGAGACCTGAAGATGGAGGCAGGAAGCACTCCTGAAACGTCGCGCATACTTCTATCAGACTGCATGGCACAGCAAACCAGAATCCGCTAAGTTATCTTGTGTGGTCACAATTCGTATAATTTTGTTTTGATGAGTGTTTTCCTATGGACTCTTTCCTTATTCAAGACATACAGATACGTGTCTAAAGAATGGATTTATTTTATCAGTTTCTCTTATTCCACAATGAAGACCTAATAGGTAATCAGTAACGTGTCCTATTTTAAAATGCGAATTTCTTGATTTGGATGTTTGAGCATTACAGCTATCTGAAACTAATTTCCGGAAACAAGACATCGCCAGCCAAAGGTATAGAATAAACGAAGTCAAAGATATATATTAAAAGCACAAGCTAACACTTAGGGCTCAAATATCCATTCTGCTATTCTGGGGTATAACGCTTCAGGCTTGAAGTTTTAAGTTCCTCTGACCCGTAGGTACCTACAACTACATAGCTAACCAACCTATTACCGTGATACAGAAACATCGTAAGGAATCAATTAATTGTTTAATTTTATGGTGCTCAAAACTTCATCACTGTGTTCAAATGAATAATTTCAATGAATGGAATCATACTTTGTTTCAATTTTAATATTAATATTACACCAGACGGACTTGGGCAGCACAATTTCTCCGCATTACATTCGCATCGTGCAAATGGTGCTCAACAGTGGTAAGAGTAAACAGCTCATCGGAAGCAACAATGCATTGTCGCTTCCGTTGACTTGTTTACTAGTTACAAATTTAATTCAGTTTATTGTCAGCTTTCAAGCGGTTGTACGGTTAGTCACAAGATTGGTACTAATTCCTGAACTTTTAAAGTGTTTAATATGGATAACTTCGAAACAAGCGGAGAATCTTCATTGAATCAACCTAATGTAATTCGTAAACCAAAGGAAAAACGTGAAACCAAGGAAACGATAAGCAGATGGTGTAAACACTGTTTTTTTACAGCAATCTGTGACGATGTGATTGAAAATTTGTGTGTGTTTGTGTTTGTGTATTGGTGTGTGACTGAGCATGCGTTTGTGTTTGCGTGTTTGTGCATGTGGGTGTGTGCGTTTGTGT
Source organism: Zootermopsis nevadensis (assembly GCF_000696155.1). The sequence goes on from NW_019059681.1 coordinate 539,818, forward strand.
GTTTAATCGTGTACAAGATTTTCAGAGTATGTGAGTGTGACCATGTGTGCGTCCCGGTAATTTTGAATGCAGTTGGTGAATTATAGCTACAATTAAGACTCGATAGAATGGCGATGAAATGGACCTTACGCACACCTAATGCAAAGGAAATAGAAGTTATAGAGCACACCGATTTGACCACACCATAAGTTCTCAGGACAAGATGCCAGTGATGCGAATTGCGGATGGTAAGTCACAAATCCCCATCGCGACTAATGTCAAAACGAGCGAATATTTGTGTTTAAAACGGCAAAGACGACTGCATTTCATCTTTATCTTTATTTGGAAAATCAGTGTGTTGCTACGAAACTTCGTAACAATGCTTTGTTCATTGCCTCCGCAGGAATTTTATCATATTTTTGCGTCTCTATACCCTAATTTGAAAAAACCTGCATTCATTCTACTCGATCTTTATTCAAGATACATTTCAATATTATTCTCCCGTCTCTATACTGAAGCTTTGTGTAGATTACTCGTCATCTGAATAAGCATTATGAATGTCCTAGCTAAGTCATTTCAATTTATTTGATCTCCCTAATAATATTTGGTGACGAGAGAACTGCGGAAACTTCCGTTTCTTGTAGTTGGATTTTTAATTGTCCAGCTTTATTAACTTTTTCTATTATGTTCGTTATCCTAACTTGCATTAGTCATTAAATTTTCTAGTGACGTTCTTCGCTTACCTGTTCAGGATAATGCGAACTTAAAATAATATTGTGTTTATGAAATGAATTTAATGCTTAAAGGTGGGCGTAAGAGTCAAGTAAATCAGCGCAATGACCAGACACAAAATTTGTCGTTGATTAATCCTCTTGCATCTATTCTTTCCCCACAGATTTAGTCCGATTCTGAGGATAAAGACGGACACACTTCTATGTATGCGATCTTCACTGTCATAAGAGACGGACTCTTATTTTAGATGTATGAATTTCATCAATAATGAAAACCTTAAACGTTTGTACACCTCTTCCAATATTGTCAAGGTGATTAAGTCAAGGAAAATGTGGTGGGCTGGGTATGTGGCAAGAGGTGTTACTCCGGGTATTGGTCAGGAAATCTGATGGATCGAGTCCGCTGGAGAGATCTAGACGTAGGTGAGAGGATAATGTAAAGCGGGATCTATGGCAGACATTATTTGAAAGCAACTGGAATTGCTGGCCCAGAACAAAGACCGGTGGCGGGCTTTTGTTAATCTAATGTTTCATAGGTAATAACAATGCTAAGTAAACAGATGACGTTTCCTAGGTAATATAACAATGAAGTTACACTTTTTCGTTTCCCTTTTTCGTAACACATTTTTGCCGAATGACCCTTCCTCATAGACGTATTTACGTCAAAAGTAGTTACTGTAATTAACATTAAACGTATGAAATATTTTTATCATATATTAACAGTTGAACCATCTGTTACCCTAAGCCATGTAGTTATTTAGTTAGTTAGGTAAATTACAAAATCTATTAATGGGTTAATGTAGCAATTGGTGGTCCGACTGTATAAGACCAATAAATTATAGATTGTTCTTCTTATCTTCTGTTTTCAAATTATAAGTACATGACAGGCCATGTATCCCCCAACATGACAGAGCAGGCATTTTCAAAACGGTATAGCAGCGCATCCAGAAAGTAAAAAATAAAAAAAATATATTTCCTTTTTAGACATGATCCTGGGGGACTTCTTCTTGGTCAGAAATAAAGGCGCAAGGATAGTCCATAAAATTATTCAGTGAAATCTCGACGCGTCTTATTGAGGGTGGGAAATAAAAACTTCAGTTGCGGGAAGGCATTAAAAATGAGAAAAATTAAAATAGTGCATTTTTCTCTTTGGCATACACAAAATAATACACAAAAATCCTGTTTCAAAGTTATTTCTTTTATTTCAAAAATTAATTTACGTTTTAGGCGAAACAGAGACTTTTCCATATTCACAAAGTTTTCCTCACCACCTTCACAAATTTTGTTCGCATAAAAGAACGAATTCTCTTTACACTCTCGCCCATTATGGGCTCACATTCGTCTTCTCCTTCCTCACTGCTTCCGCTCGTTTCGAGATCGACTCACAACGCATTAATAGTGTCGACCCCGCATGAGGCAAGCTCGCTGCGCTTCTTTCGATATTGACCTATCTGTAAATAAACCATTTTAAATTCTAAAATCATTGCGTAAATTTCGTTGTAATTTCTCAGAAACGGTCAGTGTGGGAAAATTTTGGGCCTGGACTAATATTTTTGAACGGAACGCTAGAAGCGAGTAAATGTAACTTTATTTTGTATGGGACTTATCAGGGACCGAGCAAACCAGAATATGCATCTTCGAAAACAATAGTTCGGGGAACGATGGATAGATTTTTCGCCGTACTGCCAGCACTTAAAGGGGCAGACACATAAAATTGGCTCTTGGAGAGGCTAAACGTGATTATATATATATCGATTTTATTTTATATTTTTTAAGTAATTCAAATCGACACTTTAAAATCTATGTACGTCGATGAATAAATACCAAGTAGGTTTCCCGTGAAGAGGGATTGAGTCCCAGAAAGATTGATTATTTAATATTTTATTATTAATCACGAACAAAATACCTCAGTTTCAATATTCTACATCTACAGTTTAAACATTGTGTATAACTTAATAATGTTTTTATGATTTGCTTTGATTTTATTTTGACTTCTTGAACAATTCTTGCATTTGCAACAACACATGCTTCTTACATATGCATGTATAAAATTAACTTATAATGAAATAAGAAACAAAGCTTTAAATCGAAGAACAAGATATTCAGAAGTGTAATTGCAAGCACACGTAGACATTTGTGTTCAATGCATTTTCGATTTCTTGTGGTATTTCGAAGATCATTGCGGACAAATATCCATGGCTTGAGTGGGATTCGAACCTACGTTCCCAACGACCTAGCGGCAGAGGCCCACTCCTCAGACAGCACGGCCAGTAAGGACCCCATTTCTAATATTATAATAATAAAAATTAATTTTATCTAATTCATTTGACTACAGGTTAGCGACAATCTGTGCCACTATACGCAAGATCCACACAAAGTATAACTCAACGGGCAATCTCAAAACACGGAAGGAGCAGAACGAGCTGCAAAGTTCACGAGATGTCGCCGTCAAAGACGAACGCAGTCCTCTGAAGGGAACGGTAAAAGAGCTAGATTTGAAAATGCAGTTCACTCAAGAAACCCAAGGGTAGAACAATATTCATTTAGAAGATTAACTTTCTAGAATTTTTCCTTCCTCTTTAGCAGAAACTTTCTAGATTCATCACCGAAAAAAATTACAAGAGACATGAAGTTTTGGATCTGCAGCTTTCAAAAACTACCGAAACGTCTGAAATGTTCGAGGAATTCAGAACACAGATCATAATCTTAGGTGATCAGCTACTAGCTGAAATAATGCCGATCGAAATAAAGTTCATTCAAGCAAATAATTAGCGTTCGGAAATGAAAGACTAAATGACAATTTATGAAGAAGGTAAATAGAAATAAGAAATTACTATTAATAGTCAGATTTCAGAAAACCACAGTCTAAAAGCCGAAGTGCAGGACCTGGAGAGGAAGCTCGATGTTGACTACGCTGCCATGATTAAGGAGCAATTTGCAGGCATGAAGGAGCAGTTGCTGGGTCAAACAATGGACATTCAGTTTCATTACGTCAGTGTGAACAACGACTGTCTTCAATTACGAGACGAAATCAGCATTTACGAAGGAGCCAAACGTCAGTTGGAACATGAAATTTAAAACCAGATTGAAAACCTCACTGATCAGAGTCAAAGCTTAATTTTCGAGTTCCGATTTACGTGCCTTCGAAAAGGAAATCAGAGAACGTACTGATGGTTTTGAACAGCCAATTCGATTTGATATAGATCTCGTGGAGAACACGTTCAGTTGTGTAAATCGTGAGCTGCAGGTTCTGGTCCATAAGATTTCATACGAAGAGTACATTTAGCTACTTGCGATTTGGAAGAACGGCTTGGCATGTTATCTTCAGTTTTGACCGTGAAACACCGACGAGGCAGGAAGTGGCTGAATTTTTATAACGTCAGAAAACTATTTCAGTATAATCTCTCCTCGCCCACTTTGCTAAGGTGCGTTTTAAATATTTTTGTGTTAACATTACACTTTGTCAGACGGATCCTTAATCAGTGTTATGTTCCTGTAATTCTAAATGACAACTTCGTCATCTACGGCTAATCTGTTAGAAGTTGGAGTTCTTATCACAGAATATCTGCAATTACCTACGTGTCAGTAGGATGGCGATACAGTATTAAAATTCAGAATTTCAAGGGTGTGTTTGGCGTTGGGGGTGTCAGTCGCTAGAAGGTGTAATTTTGCACAGTGATTTCAAGTATTTGTGCTTAGAATTCATTATCTCACCAGGTTATTTAATCGTACCACAGACACATGGATCAAACAGAAGCAAAAATAAGTGTACTGGTCCACACTTATTTGCGGATCAGAATGTCACTTTGTGACGAAAACATTTATTAACTATGATGTAAACAAAATACTCAGGTCTATCAATGTGTTGGGACTGCAATATTTATCAACTAGATCGTACCCAATAGGTAATAAAGTATGGACATAGCAAAGTTTTCCAGCTATTTCAGATATTTTAGCTCAGTCTTCAACTGAAAACTTTGAATTTCACTGTCCTCAAGTCGCCCCACCGGCCGGTGTAACGTAAATTCTTTTACTTTTATGTCCGTGTGAACAAACAAAGAGATATGAAAATTTACATCGGCTGAAATATTAGTAAACGTTGCTTATTGATCAATTTTACTGATTTATAACACACGACCAGAACTAACTACTATGCCTCCCTGTGATTGTCTTATCAACGCCAGGATATAGGATGACTCATAACTCCCGTTCCTTACTTATGGGTTAGTGTGGCGTCTCTCAACCCCTGTGGTGGTACCATTGGTGGTACGCTAGCCAATGTTGAGTGGTACGCGAACTAATTAAGAAAATCAAAAGATAATACTATCATAATTTATTTTCCCACGAACACATTTGATCAGTGATACATTTAATGTGTTAAATTAGAATTAGTGGTATGCCAGACACAAAGGGTGCCAACCCCTTGGTTAGTCAATATCGTGTTCGATTAACGAATCTATTTTTCATGTTGCTTTGTGTGTGTCATGCGGCCGATAATTCGTAATTTTTAAGATTACGAGGTGAAAGGTATGTTATTGTACGGTTCATTGGCTTTACCAACTTAAACACTTCATGCTTCAAATCATAACTACTTTTTAATCTAAGGATTCTGAATATTGCAAATTCTTTTATATACTTAGCTTATATGTTGTGTAATTGTTTTCAGGGAAAGGAAATATACGATGAATGTTTAATGGCGTTAGTCGATATGATAAGTGTTGGAAACAGCCTTTCTACCGGTGAGAAAGAGATGCTGTTAACTAAGGCAGAAGAGTTGCAGAGGAGAAGGGAAGAAGTGAAGAAAGAATTTCCACATATCGAGCAGTTTCATATGATTAACGAATGAAGTGGTGCCCACTGCTTGCAAACATTCCAGAATGTCCCCGTGCGTGCCTCAAGGTCGATCGACGAAGAACTCTGTGGCTCCCAGAGAAGAAGTTACTGAGGACAATTTGCATCACTTAGAAGCAAAAGCAAAGCTGTCCCACTATACGCCGTGTAGGTCGCATTGGGGTGGGGGAGGTGGTATATAGCTCCTACTCATTCGTAAACTGTATACTAGATGGTGGTGAGTGATCAGCGTCACGCCCTGGCCGCTATTTACCACTGGCATAAAACCCCCGCTTCCCATGGGAATGGAGGTTGGTTCGTACTCCAGAACCGGTGTCTACGGTACAGGAAAAATCATCTACCCCCGTCGGAGATCGAACAATGGGTGTCCAGTCACTGATATAATGAGCTACGCCGGCTCATTATATCCATTAATGATAAACAGACATTCTGTTTTAAGAGGCAATGTAGATTCAATGTTTTAAATTAAACTTTAATTGTAATTCGGGAAGAAATTAACATGCCTAAAACTACACACTCGGATGGTCATTATTATGAAGCCTGAACTTCTAATTCAATTCCATAAATCCGTTCAGTATTACCGTCTTAGTTCAGCTACGATTGTGATTAATTTACTGTCTGATTATCCATATTTTATTTTTATTCATATTTATTAACTTACATTTTGTTGCCTCCTTCATTTCCACTCACTTCAAGAGTCATAAATTCTAGGTTTTCACGATGAGGATTTTGAAGTTAGCCTCCTAAATGTCTGCCGACGTTTCAGTAGACCCGACTTTCTTCAGAAAAATAGGCGTTGACGGAATGAAAGTGAGGGGGTGGTTAGGGCGAGGGAGGGACCGCAGCTCTGCTCAATGGGGTAATGATGGGCCGGCGATTGAAGAGGTCCTTTATTGTTATGCTTTTCTTTTCATTATTTACAAAGATTTTTATAATCATAATAGCGCAACACCACTTACAAATTTGAATGTAACGGTCCAAATTATATGTTTTGCTAAGATAATTTGATCATACGATATATTTTGTTATTATTTCGTTAATTTGAATTTATTTTAGTTTCTCTTCAAAATTGTGACGGCGTAACTCAGCCAGTATACTTACTGGCTGCGGACTGATCGTCCGGGGTTCGATCACCGACGGGGGCTGGGGAATTTTGCTAAAACCTCTGCGCCTATACCGGGTCTAGGGTCCACACATCCTCTTATTGGGTATCGGTGTCCTTTCCCAGGGGTAAAGCGCGGCCGTAGCGTGATGCTTACCACTAACCCCCGCCTAGTGCCTAGGTGAAAAATGAGTAGGAGCTATACCACCTCTCCCCCCAAGCAACTACATGGCGCATAGTGGGACAGCTTTACTTTGCGTTACTTTACTTCAAAATTGTAACTTTATGTGGTGTTTGGAGCGTATTACCCAAGTGTTTATCAGACACAATTGTGCGAGGAACTTCAGTGCCTGAAAATCTTTGTTTTGACACTGATTGGAAGTGACTTGCTGTGAAGTGGATGTAGTCCCACCTGTCGCACGTAGACTTTTGCTTAAATTCAGTTTGAACATTATGGTTCAAGGTCGATCAGCAACGAATTTTACTGGAACATGCATTTTAAGGAATATAAATGAAAGAATTTTAAGTGTCAGTGGTTTGAATGTAGGTTTGACACTGCAACATACAATATGTCGAGACTGACGCATAATCATATTCTTGTCCGCAACAAATTATAAATTTCAAATATATTCATCTTCTTGATACTGGAGTAAGGCAAAATTTGTGGAGTGTTTCTCAGTGTATTCGAAATCTAATTAAGTAAATGATCACAATTCTGCACGCCAATCATTACTCAGAAATAACGGCACTCTCTATTTGTCGGTTTCTACATGCTGTTTTTACCCTAAGAAGAATCAAGTGCTTACCTAGGAGTTATTATCACTGAGCGGCTGTAGTGGACTACCAAAATTCCGATTATTTTTACAAAAAAATTTATATCATTAAATAACTGAAATTAAACTATAACATGTACAATAAAAGAATTGCGTGTATTTTTCATTCCTCATTCTCACTGAACTTATTGAGAGCAAGCGTTCCAAAAGAGTGTCTTTTATGACATTCCTCATCATCAATACCATCAGTCAGTTTTATTTGATGTACAATAAGAATAATTATAATTATTAATATAAATCAGAGGATGTTATATTTAAAAATCCAAAAACCTTCATACATACAATTAAATAAATTTCTTTGAATATAAATCTAGAGTGGAAATGTGACAAAACTTTAAGCACATAGGGGAGACCAGGTCAGAACGGGGAACTTAATCTTTTTGAGGGATGTGGAAGGGACAATAATAAAAATAAACACGTTGAGGAACCTTGTGTGTTTTCAATGTTTATTTAGTTTATAATGATTCATTGGTTTAGTTCCAAGAGTTACAGGTTTTATAATTATTAATTTTTTTTTACAAGAATATAACTTACACAATTTTGCGCCGTGCCCGGGGCAAGAAGGGTATGGTTGATATATGTTTGAAAAGATGTAAGAAGACACAGAGAATCCAATAATTATGACATAGGATATAAAAATGATTTAGTATACAAAGTAAAATGTCGAAATTTTACACATTTCAAATCTAATTAGGCCTAACACAGTCGGCTCACATGTTCACCTCTTCATCATCGTGACTATCAACACCTGCACATGAGTTATGGGCCCATTTCAAGCAAGACGAATACTTGTCCACTATTCAACAGACTGTGAATTGACATCTCCACAGTATAGGCACTTGTCATTTCATCCTCTTCTTTGGATACCCCATTCTGTCCTTTCCCATTCTTCTCTACCCCATCTTGCCCCGAGCTGTGATTTAGCTGCATTTTTATAGGAGATGAGGGAATTTGAAGGTGTGCAGTTAGGTTGATATTTCAGAACAAAGTCCTATATAGGTGCTCCTCTAACCGTTTCTTGAGCAAAAGTATTAGAGTATTTCACAGGTTGTGTTACTTTGCAAGAAGGGATCGGGGGCCGAGGTATATATCACTCCTGGGATCGTCCTGACAGATCTTGAATTTGGCTGTTGTAGGTGGTGGCCAATTTTGTGTGTAGCCTATTCGCTAAACCTTCAATTTTATTTTTGATCAGTGGCATCCGGTCTGTTCGTTCAGGGTACTACTTAGAGTAACAATTCGCAATTTGGTTAATATTCTGAGGACTTTGTTCTGAAATATCTGAAGTTTGTGTAAATACGTTTTGGTAGCGTAGCCCCAGGCGGGGGATGCATACGTCAGTATAGACCAGAGGAGTGATTTATAAATTATTAACGATAAATTTACATCCATTCTACAGGATTTATTTAGTAAAGGAAATAGCTGCCTCAGTCTCAATTTTGCTGTACGGAAAATGGATGATATGTGGGCCTTTATTGTCAATTTGGAAACTCGTATGATACCCAGATATTTGGTTTCCGTGGTAAAAAATAAGGTTTATCTTTATTTTGGGAACAGTGAGGCGATGTTCGCGTAAAAGTTTGGAAAACACCATCGTGGTACACTTGTCTGTGTTGATCTTAATTTTACATCTCAGAAACAAGGGTTCGAGAAGGCCTATTGCTCTGTTTAATTTCGCTATTGCTATGTCTATCTTTCCTGAGAGAACACTGATATTTGTGTCGCCTGCATAGATTCTGATGGATATGTTCAAATCAAACCCAGTAAAGCAGAAGCTCGTAATTTTTTAAGAATTCAGTCTGTACCGCAAAGAAAATATCTCTTCACCATTTCGATGAATAACTAAAATTCTATTCGCACCTCCATAATTAAATTTCTCGCTGGTTTGCGTCACAGTAGAAAGATGTGTTTGAAAAATATGAACATCTAGAACGTACCTTCTCTTCGTATAAGATGAAGCTTACGGTGAATTTCTGTAAATTTATCACGTCTTCTTTACGTTTGGCAATATTAGCCCTCATAAGCGCTGTTATTTTTATTTCAAAAATAAAATAAAAACTACAATATGATGCCAGAATAAATTCCTTGCGGTTTGGGGTTCTACGCTGCGGCTAGTAAACATATCGCCCTGAAGATGGCGACAGCATGCAACACTGAAACGTCGACAAATTTCTGACAGACAACACGGAGTTTCAAGCTAGAAGACAGTCGTCTTCAGAATGGATTCTTTTGATTCTGTTATGTGTTGTTCTGGTTTTTATTATTGTATTACCGTATTAGACATTAGATATAAATGATAAATGAACAGAGTTGGTGTACTGCATCTTTTCGCTGGTTCAGCACAAACTCTCCATCATGCAAATAGTGAAAGAAATCTACATTTTATGGGAAGAATCGGTTTAGATGAAAAAAGGACATACAGGACACGCTATTTGATATGCAGATTTGGTGTTTATAAACACGGGAAGATTAATATTAATGATCGAGTCGACGATTTTGTTGGCTGAAAATTGTATTGACGACCGAACTCCGAAAATTCACGGGAATATCCGTGCATGGTTTCCCACTCTAAGATTTGAGAGCGTATGTTAAATAGGGTTAAAATTACCCCGAAACTAGAATTGGCATTGAGAAAAATCCACTGAACATTCATTTCTGAACCTTCGTCATATTACGAGGGTGAGTCAAATGAAAACAGTATTTTTTTTAAATTTAATTTATTGAGTGAAAGCGGTACACAACTATATCATTTTTCTACATAGTCTACATTTCGTTCAATACAGGCCCTCCAGCGTTTACGAAGTGTATGGATTCCTCTAGAAAAAAGTTCTGTGGTTGTCTGCGCAATCACTCATCCTCCGCCTGCTGTACCTCTTCATCGGAACGGAACTTCTTTCCTCCCATCGCCTCTTTGAGTGACCCAAACATGTGGTAATCACTTGGGGCTAGGTCTGGTGAGTATGACGAATGTGGAAGACACTCAAAGTGCAAGTCTTGGATTGTTGCAACTGTTGCACCGGCAGTGTGGGTCCGAGCATTATCATGTTGCAAAAGGACACCTCTAGTCAAACGTCCACGTCGCTTTGATCTGACTGCAGGTCGAAGATGATTCTTCAAGATTCTTTACTGATCAAAAAACGAATTACAGAACGTTGTTCTTCTTTCGTGCATGTAACTAGTGGAGCAGCCATCTTCAAACTGGCACTGTGATGGCGTTCTGTTTGTCTGCACTATACTGTCACCTATAGGACACTCTTTATAGCTTTGGTAACATGTCTGCCAACTTATAGGACAATGGCGCGATATTTCGAATTTTTATCTCAGTTTTACGGTTTTCATTTGACTCACCCTCGTACGAGAATTAAATGTCGTGTGGAAACTGTGATTACATGACAGTAGTTTTATAAATCTGTTGGAACTTGTCCGTGTTCAATACAATAAAAAAGAAACCATCTCCAAAACCCCAGGGTATACAATTCCTAATTATATTAGCTAAAATGAAAATACATTGGAAGTTTGGGTTTTCGTTCCTGTATGTAAAATGCTGGTTATGACGCCTTGCGCCTCTGGACATACAGATTCGTCAAAATCCCTCTGGAATAAGTAAACGGCGTGTGCCATCTTTATACGAATCCTTAAGTCATGAACGACGAACTGGGAAGAAATCATAGAGCGACCACAGAGAACTATCACAGCATTATGGAGTCAAAGAGAAACAAACTGGGAAGATGCTACGATATTATCAGAAATAGGACAAGATTGTCTCCTCTCGAATCCATAATATCCCAAACATAATCATTCTGAAAAAGCAACAAAGTCGTTAAAAACCCAAGGATCGACAACTGGACAAAATTCAAAAACCGAGATCAGCAAGTCATGGAAACAAACTCTCCCCATCACACAACGTCATTTGTCGTTATATTTTCTGACATGGTAACAGGGGAGAAGCGGTCTAGTTCTTACAAACTTCAATTACTATTTGTTGCACATTTATACTTAAAATTTGCAAAGTTAGTAATTATGGCTTCAGTTACTACTACTACTATAATACGGATATGCTAATAACATTTTTTAAAGGCCTATTTATTATTGATTCACCACAAATCTTGTTTATTTAAGAGAATGCGTTTTGTAACAATGAGCCCTGTTATGGTGCTAGTTGGTACAGTGAAGGGAAAAATTATTAAAACACATTGTATTAGTAAACAGAAGGAACAAATCAGACCTTTATTAAGGAATTAATTATAGAAAATATACCAATTAAAAAGTGATAGTGGAACCACGGTCCCGGAGAATTTGACGTAAATACGTCTATACGAAAGCAAGTTTATATATTGGCATTATTCAAAATATTTCCTTTATACATGCTTTACAATTGAGTAAAGTTTGATTAAGACATTGATTATTCAACTTCAATTAGTTACGCTTAAATTGGGTCTGTGGTAGCTGAATGTAATGTAAAGTAATGTAATGTAATGTAAGGTAAGGTAAGGTAAGGTAAGGTAAGGTAAGGTAAGGTAAGGTAAGGTAAGGTAAGGTAAGGTAAGGTAAGGTAAGGTAAGGTAAGGTAAGGTAAGGTAAGGTAAGGTAAGGTAAGGTAAGGTAAGGTAAGGTAAGGTAAGGTAAGGTAAGGTAAGGTAAGGTAAGGTAAGGTAAGGTAAGGTAAGGTAAGGTAAGGTAAGGTAAGGTAAGGTAAGGTAAGGTAAGGTAAGGTAAGGTAAGGTAAGGTAAGGTAAGGTAAGGTAAGGTAAGGTAAGGTAAGGTAAGGTAAGGTAAGGTAAGGTAAGGTAAGGTAAGGTAAGGTAAGGTAAGGTAAGGTAAGGTAAGGTAAGGTAAGGTAAGGTAAGGTAAGGTAAGGTAAGGTAAGGTAAGGTAAGGTAAGGTAAGGTAAGGTAAGGTAAGGTAAGGTAAGGTAAGGTAAGGTAAGGTAAGGTAAGGTAAGGTAAGGTAAGGTAAGGTAAGGTAAGGTAAGGTAAGGTAAGGTAAGGTAAGGTAAGGTAAGGTAAGGTAAGGTAAGGTAAGGTAAGGTAAGGTAAGGTAAGGTAAGGTAAGGTAAGGTAAGGTAAGGTAAGGTAAGGTAAGGTAAGGTAAGGTAAGGTAAGGTAAGGTAAGGTAAGGTAAGGTAAGGTAAGGTAAGGTAAGGTAAGGTAAGGTAAGGTAAGGTAAGGTAAGGTAAGGTAAGGTAAGGTAAGGTAAGGTAAGGTAAGGTAAGGTAAGGTAAGGTAAGGTAAGGTAAGGTAAGGTAAGGTAAGGTAAGGTAAGGTAAGGTAAGGTAAGGTAAGGTAAGGTAAGGTAAGGTAAGGTAAGGTAAGGTAAGGTAAGGTAAGGTAAGGTAAGGTAAGGTAAGGTAAGGTAAGGTAAGGTAAGGTAAGGTAAGGTAAGGTAAGGTAAGGTAAGGTAAGGTAAGGTAAGGTAAGGTAAGGTAAGGTAAGGTAAGGTAAGGTAAGGTAAGGTAAGGTAAGGTAAGGTAAGGTAAGGTAAGGTAAGGTAAGGTAAGGTAAGGTAAGGTAAGGTAAGGTAAGGTAAGGTAAGGTAAGGTAAGGTAAGGTAAGGTAAGGTAAGGTAAGGTAAGGTAAGGTAAGGTAAGGTAAGGTAAGGTAAGGTAAGGTAAGGTAAGGTAAGGTAAGGTAAGGTAAGGTAAGGTAAGGTAAGGTAAGGTAAGGTAAGGTAAGGTAAGGTAAGGTAAGGTAAGGTAAGGTAAGGTAAGGTAAGGTAAGGTAAGGTAAGGTAAGGTAAGGTAAGGTAAGGTAAGGTAAGGTAAGGTAAGGTAAGGTAAGGTAAGGTAAGGTAAGGTAAGGTAAGGTAAGGTAAGGTAAGGTAAGGTAAGGTAAGGTAAGGTAAGGTAAGGTAAGGTAAGGTAAGGTAAGGTAAGGTAAGGTAAGGTAAGGTAAGGTAAGGTAAGGTAAGGTAAGGTAAGGTAAGGTAAGGTAAGGTAAGGTAAGGTAAGGTAAGGTAAGGTAAGGTAAGGTAAGGTAAGGTAAGGTAAGGTAAGGTAAGGTAAGGTAAGGTAAGGTAAGGTAAGGTAAGGTAAGGTAAGGTAAGGTAAGGTAAGGTAAGGTAAGGTAAGGTAAGGTAAGGTAAGGTAAGGTAAGGTAAGGTAAGGTAAGGTAAGGTAAGGTAAGGTAAGGTAAGGTAAGGTAAGGTAAGGTAAGGTAAGGTAAGGTAAGGTAAGGTAAGGTAAGGTAAGGTAAGGTAAGGTAAGGTAAGGTAAGGTAAGGTAAGGTAAGGTAAGGTAAGGTAAGGTAAGGTAAGGTAAGGTAAGGTAAGGTAAGGTAAGGTAAGGTAAGGTAAGGTAAGGTAAGGTAAGGTAAGGTAAGGTAAGGTAAGGTAAGGTAAGGTAAGGTAAGGTAAGGTAAGGTAAGGTAAGGTAAGGTAAGGTAAGGTAAGGTAAGGTAAGGTAAGGTAAGGTAAGGTAAGGTAAGGTAAGGTAAGGTAAGGTAAGGTAAGGTAAGGTAAGGTAAGGTAAGGTAAGGTAAGGTAAGGTAAGGTAAGGTAAGGTAAGGTAAGGTAAGGTAAGGTAAGGTAAGGTAAGGTAAGGTAAGGTAAGGTAAGGTAAGGTAAGGTAAGGTAAGGTAAGGTAAGGTAAGGTAAGGTAAGGTAAGGTAAGGTAAGGTAAGGTAAGGTAAGGTAAGGTAACACAGTTTCATTTTTGTGCATCCACGTTTCGGTGAGCGCCAGGATATCGGTATCAGTTATCACTGTATCCGTCGCTATGTCTTGCACATGAGTTTTTAAACTCTGTACGTTTAGAGTAGTCATTTTTAGATCACGAATACCAGCACTCCTTATGAATGCTCTCACCGAAGCAGTCAACGTGGGCAATAAATGTATTTCTAACCGCCTCAGCTCAGTGCGCAAGTCCTCTACCTTCGGGTTGTTTGTTTCTTTGGCATGATAAAACACGAAGTCGTTCTTTCTGCTTGTGATGTACAAACCGTCCAACGACGTAACGGGAGAAAGGGCAACGTACACCAACTGATGATTAGACTCTTGTTGCAGTTGAATACAATTTGTTGAAACGTACCACCCTGCGACTTATGAACCGTTAGAGCTCCAGCTTCAACTAACGCTGTTTTTGCCGAATGACCCTTCCGTATAGACGTATTTACGTCAAAAGAAGATAAGTCTAATTCTCTTACAGGAGTTCACAAATGCAGATCAAAACATTAAATGATATGAACAACAATAATATATAGGAATCCCATACCTCAAACTTTGTTCAAATGTAAGAGACCACGATGTCCACCGGCGACGATCAATTTAATCAACACTAAAATGGAGAGAGTGGAGGGCAGTATCACAGATTTCTTAATATTTCTTATATAAGATAAGTACTTGTGATATTCTAAAACGTTTCTAGCAGCACAAAATTATCTACTCTACGACGCACTTCTTCTATAAGCGATTAACAGCAAAGCTCTTTCCGCAATATCGAAAGCAGATTGATGACGGCAGTAGTGAAACACATCATTGTTGAACAAACAGATGACATAACAATTTACACATTGTTGGTATGGATCTTACACATCTTCCTAAAGCTGTTTTTGCCGAATGAAACTTCCGTATAGACGTATTTACGTCAAAAAATAAAATATAGACATTTTCCGACGTAGGTTATTGCAAAAGAAATGGGTCACGCTGGTACACTGTAACAAGGTGCCCATTGTCCAGTGTATAAACTGGCCCCACAGTACGCCATTTTGATTAAACTGTCAAAGCTGTGTGAATATTCGACTAAAGTGAAGAACGAAGTACACGCATTGCTCTTAACATAAAGAGGTTTAGGTAAGAAAATTTTCATCACACGGCTGTGGAAGTGGGTTTAAAGTCAGAAGAGAAATTTTACTTTTTTATTGGTAGAAACATATCCCACGTAATAAACAAGCTACAAGTACCAGATCTTGGTTAGAACTGCGCACAAGGGAGACGAAATAGATAAGAGACTCGTGAGACGCTACTGCAAATGAGTGATTTTTAAACTAAAATATAACTATTTCCCCCTGTAACAACTAGCACCCTTCATCCTATCAAATCAAAATAGGCAACAACACGGATATGTGATTACACTTGGTAGGATTTTAGATTCTCACGGAGACGAGTATGAAGAAAGGCGTCTTCGGGGAAGTTGAGACCTGGTGATTGATGCAGGAAGCACTTCTGAAACGTCGGCATACTTCTATCAGACTGCGCGGCGCAGCAAACCAGAATCTGCTCAGTCATCTTGTGTGGTCACATTTCGTGTAATGTTGTTTTGATGCGTGTTTTGCTATAGAGTGTTTCCTCATTCAAGACATACAGATACGTGTCTAAAGGATGGGTTTATTTCATAAGTTTGTCTTATTCCACAATGAAGACCTAATACGTATTCAGTAACGTGTCCTTGGTTAAACTGGACATTTCTTTACTTGGATTCTGGAGCATTACAGCTCCCTGAAACTAATTTCTGTAATCAAGACACAGCCAGCCAGAGGTATAGAATATCCCAAGTTAAACAACAATAAAAAGGAAAGCCAACACTTCAGGCTAAAATACCCACGCTGCTATTCTGGGGTATATCGTTTCAGCCTTTGAGTTGGAGGCAACAAGTTCCTCCGATCCGTTGGAACCTACGACTATATAACTAATAAACATATCACCTTGATACAGAACCTTCGTTAGCGATCAATAATTAGTTTACATCGATGCTGGTCAAAAGTTCATCACTGCATTCACATAAGCCTAAAGTAGACACTAACATATTGATATGGTTAAATCTAATGCATGGAATCATAAATTGTTTCAATATTTCAATATTTTCCTTCCACTTATTCCCAGAGCTCAGACGATCCGTTCTTCGATATTTGTAATTAAAATTGAAATTTTAACCTGCAGAATGTGCATTACTTGCCCGTCAGATGTAACTCTTTCTTGTGTAATTTAGCAAGCGCACACGACCGGTTTTTCTGCCGCAGCGGTAAACCTACCGCAACCGAATATTCTTCTTGCCTGCGCACACGGACGGTGAAATAAACGCATTGTCTGCGTTTTCTTTTCACTTCGGTGCTGGATTTTATGGAGACAGTTGGCGTGTGCTCTAGGCTGATAAATCGAGGAATGGATATTGTTGATACTGTCGTTGTGTGTGTTTGTTGATAAGGGCAAGGGCAAAGCTAAGAAATAAATTTTGGTTCCTTCCACTCGTAAGGCAAAAATTGTTGAAAGCCCAATTTCACAAATTATATGAAGACCTGTGTATGTATCCAAAAGAATTATTCACATAATTTCTTTTTGACTTAAATACGTCTATAAGGAAGGGTCATTCGGCAAAAATGTGTTATGAAAAAGGGAAACGAAAAAGGGAAACCAAAAAGTGTAAATTCATTGTTATGTTACCTAGGAAACGTCATCTGTTTACTCGGAATTATTGTTACCTAGGAAACGTCATCTGTTTACT
>NW_019059681.1:565060-575539 GCF_000696155.1 Zootermopsis nevadensis
AGATAAGTGTACAGGTTTTTATAGGCGCAGTCTAGAAACTTTCCGATCGCACCTCGTACGTGAATTAGATGTCGTGTGAAAACTGTGATTACAAGACAGAAGTTTTATAAATCTTTTGGAACTTGTGCACGCTCCCCCCAATACAGAAAAATATCCCTTCGAATCAACAGGGAATTCACTTTTTAATTATTTATATTAGCTAAAATGAAAATTCATTTGAAGTTGTTAGTTAGTTCAGGTTTTCGTTCTTGCCTTGCGCCGCTTCGTCAAAAAGCGCTCTGGAATAAAAAACGCCGTGACCCATCATTGTGCGCATCCGTAAATCATGAACGACGGACTGGGAAGTAAGCGTATAGCAACCGCACAGAACTATCATAGCATTACGGAGTCAAAAGAGAAAACCCTGGATAGATTCAGCGATAGTATCAGAAATAGGACATGACTGTCTCCTCTCAAATCCATAATATCCCATACCTAATCATTCAGAGAAAGCAATAAAGTTGTTAAATAGCCCAATAATCAAAAACTGGTCAAAATTCTTGTCCGAGATCTCCAGAACATGGAAGCTATTTCTATCCATCACACAATGTCATTTCTGGCTTGGTAGTACCAAACCAAAATAAGAACCTACACGGATATGAGGTTACTCTTGGTAAGAGTTCAGAATTTCATGGCTGTGAGTATGAAGAAAGGTGTCTTTGGGATTGTTGAGACTTGATGATGCAGGCAGGAAGAACTTCTGAAACGTCGGCACGCGCAGCAAACCAGTATCTACTTAGTCTTCTTGTGTGGTCACAATTCGTATAATTTTGTTTTGATGAGTGTTTTCCTATGGACTCTTTCCTTATTCAAGACATACAGATAATTGTCTAAAAAATGGATTTATTTTATCAGTTTCTCTTATTCCACAATGAAGACCTAATAGGTAATCAGTAACGTGTCCTATTTTAAAATGCGAATTTCTTGATTTGGATGTTTGAGCATTACAGCTATCTGAAACTAATTTCCGGAAACAAGACATCGCCAGCCAAAGGTATAGAATAAACGAAGTCAAAGATATATATTAAAAGCACAAGCCAACACTTAGGGCTCAAATATCCTTTCTGCTATTCTGGGGTATAACGCTTCAGCCTTGAAGATGGAAGCAGCAACTTACTCCGAACCGTTAGTACCTACAACTACGCTCAAAATTTCTTCACTGCATCCAGAAGTGTCTAAAGCAGACCCTAAATTATTGATACGGTTAAATCCAATGCATGGAATCATATATTGTTTCAATATTTCAGTAATCTTCTTTCACTTATGCCCTGAACTCAGACGTATCCTTCCTTCAGATTTGTAAATAAAATTGAATTTTTCACTTGCAGAATATATATTATCTGTCCCTCCGATTTTATCCTTCCTTGTGAAATTTAAGAGTAACTTCAGGCGCTCCTGTTAACGTGATTTCCTAGTAGCAGTCAATGTAGTCGTGCAGTTTACTGACAAACGTAACGTTGCCTATGCACAGCATATATGCAACTGAAACACTTGAATGAAACTACTGAAACATTTCTCGGTCTTCCCCTGATTTAAAACGTTAAGTTCAGTGAACTGCTGAAGTCCGCTCATGGGAATTTCAATTCGGATGCTAGATTAAAATACTTAACTGAACGGTCTGCAGCCAATTTTCCTAAAGTTGTAAAGGCAAATGCAGGTCTTGTATCTGACCTTCCCTCGTCTACCAAAACACAGTAAATACTTTGACAAGAGTAAAATGAAATAGCTCATCGCCATGACGATAGAGGCAGCATGGACCACTGAAACATTGGAATAAAGTCTACCAGACTACACGGTGCTACAATCCAAAAGACAGACATCTTCGTACCGCTGTGAAAACCTAAAAGCCTATTTGGCACGTAACAAGCTCCTATTAACTCCCTTGTGAAGTGAATAGTGAGTTCCACATTTATTTAAAGCAACTGTGAAACCCAGGCTTCTAGGACAAATATCACATGCCTTAAAGAAAGAAACGATGCAACAGACTTTCATAAGCATCTGCAGTGAAATGTGTTCACTAGTTGATCAGCTCTTATCTGCTGTCCGGCTTGGGTGACCCTACCATGAGCTGAAGCTCCGGCCGGCAAAGCCCTAAGGTTCATTTGAGCCCGCAAGCCTCACCCGGCAAAAATTATTTGCTTTCGACAAAGTGGTGATGCCTACGGGATGTTGGACAGCCCTATTTCTCTGCATTTCATTCGCATCGTGCAACTGGAGCTCAACAATGGAACGAGTAAACAACTCATCGGAAGCGACAATGCATTGTTGCTTCGGTTGAGTTGTTTACTCGTTGCTATTGTTACTCTGTTTATTGTCAGCTTTCAAGCGGTTATAAGGTTAGACACAAGATTGGTACTGATTTTTGAAATTTTAACTTTGAATATCGTTTATAAAATCAGGCTACACTCGACGGAAACTGTAGGATGTAAGGTAACGCTGGTGTGTAACTTCTTCAAACGCCAATATCTCGAGACCTATGTAAGATAGAGAATATAAACCTACATGTAAATTAAAGAGTAACTAAAGGGCTTTTTCTATGATGTTTACTTTATTCTATAATGCATATTTTACACATTGTTAAAATAATTACCCAAAACATGTAATAACTATACCCTCGTTCCTTAACTTCAACCGCTTGCCACGTCTAAAGCGTAAAAGTTAGATCTGGCATATTACGAGTGATATACGTAAATAACCTACCTGACCGCCCGGACCGCGCGAATGGACTGGGGTGCAATACAGGTTTGCCACGAAAGCAAACTCCCGGGGAATCCCGTTGTAAATGACGAGGAGGCAATCTACAAGTGAGTCAAGGAGCTGACCAGCGCCATCCTCGAGGCCAGGGTTCGGTGACCTATCGTCTCAACGAGTGGAGGAACGAACAGTTGAGTGACACCCTGGAATCGTTGTGGAAAATGACAAAGCGGGTGATGCGAATACCTACTCCGTCGCCCCCCTTGCTAGTGCTGGGAGGACTGGCTGTCTCAGACTCCGAGAAGGCGGAAGCCCTGACCGACAACCTTGAGGTCCAGTTTCAGCCGGTGGACGACCTGTCGGACCTGACTGTTATTGACACGGTTGACGAGGCGATGCGAGCAAACGAGTATGCCCCTGCAAGCGAACCGAAATTAACCAGTCCCTTGGATGTCCTTCAGACCATCAAGGGACTCAAGGTATACCGAACAGAGTCCTCAGACATCTTCGACGACGCGCGATAACCTTTGTCACGAAAGTGTTCAACGCGGTCCTCCGCAGGCAGCACTTCTCCTCGGCATGAAAACATGATCGTTTGGTGTCCATACTGAGACCCGGGAGAGACCCAACGCTACCTTCTTCCTACAGACCTATCAGTCTCCTTGACACGGTCGGCAAGCTACACGAGGTGAACGAACGCGGGCCTCTGCGCGACGAGCAGTTTCGGTTCCTACCCAGACATAGCACGACGCTGCAGCTGGCTCGCCTCGTTGGAAAGGTCAACAGGAACTTTGACGAGAGGCGGCTAACCGGCGCGGTTTTCCTGGACGTGGCCAAAGCCTTCGACACGGTCTAGGTCGAAGGGCACCTCTACAAGCTAACTGTCCTCAACATCCCGTCTTATCTGGTGAAAACCATCTCATCCTACCTTTCTTGCCGGACATTCCAAACGTCCTTCTAGTCGGCCATATCCACAAGTCGTGCCATGTGGGCCGGAGTTTTTCAGGGCGGACTCGTGTCCCCAGTGATCTTCAGTCTGTATGTCAACGAAAAGCCAACACCGTCCCACCATGTCGAGTTAGCGTAGTACGCGGATCGCGCGGCCCTCGTAGTAACATCCCTTAGTCAAACGCTTCTCCTTAGGCATCTAGAGACTTACCTCGGTAGACTGGAGCTCTGGCTCAGAGCCTGGAGGATTGCTATCAACGTCTCGAAGAGCACCGCGATTCTCTTCATTAAGACGAAGAGACGCATCGAAATGCCCAGAGCAGTGCAGTTTCTCGGACAGCCGATACAATGGGTCAAAACGGCGCGGTACATAGAGGTCACCCTTGACACCGGGCTTACCTGGTCGGCGCACGTCAACCAGATGGGAAAGTAGGCGGCGCAACGATTGTGTGTGTTAGGCCCGCTCCTTAATGGGAGAAATGGTTTATCCATCACGAACGGTGTGCTTCTCTATAAGCAGCTCATACCTCATAAGATGGATTACGCATGCCTGATCTGGAGGTCAGCTGCCAGCAGCCATGTCAGGAAGCTGCAAGTGTTGCAATCCAAGTGTCTTCGCATTACTACTAACGCGAATTGGTACGTTAGTAACAGGCAAAGTCACGAGGAATTGAGGATCCCTCTCTTTGCCGACCACATCAGAGCACTGACTGAGAGATTTGACTCAAAGTTAGCTGGTGTGGGGAACCCCTTAGTCCGGCAACTCAGGCGGCACTTGTTCCGAACGAGGGCTGACAGAGGTCACCCGAGGGCAACCGAGGTGGACTGATGTTCAGAAGGCCAGCCGAGGCTGTCCCCAAAATACGGCCAAGTCGGCACAACGAGTAGTCTGACTCCTCGGCTACACTGACTGAGGGTTTCCGTGCTTTTCCTCAGTTGGCTACCTCCAATCACGGAGGCCCTCAGACGAAGCGACCCCACCGTCTCAGGGCCCAAACCCCAGAGAAACAACCAACCAAAATCCTTTGAGAAAGGACATGTTGCCCGACGGGATAACCTCTCATCAGCAGCAACAGACCCCAGTTTGAATAGTTGAGCCTCCCACCACAACAAAATCCCCGTTAGCGTAAACAAAACTCCCGTTTTAGTTTTAAGGCTCTGTTTACCATTTCCATCAATGCGTTTCTTACGCAGGAATGGTGTTACCTAGCAAGGGACAATGTCTCAAAGCGCTTGCGCAAGACACCGCCCTTAGTTAGCTTTTTGGCTGGTTGTAGCTGGGCTTACATTCGTATGTAGAGCTACAGAGATTAGGACAGGACAGGAACCGGTGGAGAGCTGCTGCCAACCAACTGCAAGGTTGACAACCTAAATAGTAACCAATTCCGGATGGTAAGTCACAAATCCCCATAGCGACTAAGTTGATTAAGCAATGTCTTAATCAAACTTATCTCAATTGTAAAGCGGGTATAAAGGAAATATTTAGAATAAAGCCATTATATAAACTTCCTTTCCGTATAGACGAATTTACGTCTAATTCTCCGGAACCGTGGTTCCACTATCACTTTTTATTTGGGAATGCAGTCTGTTGCTACGAAACTTCGTAACAATATTTTGTTCATTGACTCCGCGTCTCTACACCCTATTTTGAAAAACCTGCATCCATTCCACACGTTCTCTATTCAATATCCATTTCAATATTATTCTCCCATCTGTGTCTAACTTATCCAAGTGGACTCTTCCCTTCAGACCTTTTACTGAAGCTTTCTGTAGATTACTTATCATCTGAATAAGCACGATACATGTTCTAACGATCTGATTTTAACTCATTTGATCTCCCTAATTATATTCGGTGTCGAGAGAAAATTAGAAACTTCCGTTTCTTGTAATTGGATTTCTAATTGTCCAGCTTTATTCACTTTTTCTATTATGTTCGTTATCCTCTCTTGTATTCGTCATTAAATTTTCTGGTGACGTTCTTCGCTTACCTGTTCAGGATAATGCGAACTTAAAATAATATTGTGTTTATGAAATGAATTTAATGCTTTAAGGTGGGCGTAAGAGTCAAGTAAATCAGCGCAATGACCAGACACAAAATTTGTCGTTGATTAATCCTCTTGCATCTATTCTTTCCCCACAGATTTAGTCCGATTCTGAGGATAAAGACGGACACACTTCTATGTATGCGATCTTCACTGTCATAAGAGACGGACTCTTATTTTAGATGTATGAATTTCATCAATAATGAAAACCTTAAACGTTTGTACACCTCTTCCAATATTGTCAAGGTGATTAAGTCAAGGAAAATGTGGTGGACTGGGCATGTGGCTCGCATGGATTAGGCAAGAGGTGTTAATCCGGGTATTGGTCAGGAAATCTAATGGAAAGAGTCCGCTGGGGAGACCTAGACGTAGATGAGAGGATAAAGTAAAGCGGCATCTATGGCAGATATTATTTGAAAGCGACTGGAATTGCTGGCCCCGAACAGAGACGGAGGAGGGTTTTTGTTAATTCGGCGTTGAACCATCTGTTACCCTAAGCCATCTAGTTATTTAGTTAGTTAGGTAAATTACGAAATCTATTTATGGGTTAATGTAGCAATTGGTGGACTGACTCTATAAGACCAATAAATTATAGATTGTTCTTCTTATTTTCTGTTTTCAACTTATAAGTACATGACAGAGCAGGCATTTCCAAAACGGTATAGCAGCGCATCCAGAAAGTAGAAAATAAAAAATATATTTCCTTTGAAGACATGATTCTGTGTAACTTCTTCTTGCTCAGAAATATAGGCGCAGGATTGTCCAAAAACGTATATAGTGAAACCTAGAAGGGTCATTTTTGAGACGGAGAGAAATAAAAACGATGAATACGGGAAGACGATACTTGCGGGAAAGCATTAACAATTAAAATAGTGCATTTTTCACTTTTTCATATTCAAATCAATACACACAAAACCTGTTTCAAAGTTACTTATTTTTTCCAAAATAGTTTTTAATGGATGACTTTACATTAGGAGAAACAGATCCTTTTCCATATTCACAGAGCTTTCCTCATCACCTTCATAAATATTGTGTTCATAAAAGAACGAATTCTTTTTTACACGAATGCGGCTTGTGCGTCGTCAAACTCTCGCCCATTATGGGCTCTCATTCGTCTTCTCCTTTCTCACTGCTTCCGCTCGTTTCGAGATCGACTCACAACGCATTAATAGTGTCGACCCCGCATGAGGCAAGCTCGCTGCGCGTCATTCGATATTGACCTATCTGTAGATTAATCATTTTAAATTCTAAAATCATTGCGTTAATTTCGTGATCAGTGCGGGAAAATTGTGGGCCAGAACTATGATTTTTGAGATGCTGCAATGAAACGCGAGGAACTCTAGAAGCGAGGAAATGTAACATTATTTTATATTTGACTTATCAGGGACCGAACAAACCAGAATATGCATCCGGGGAAACGATAGTTCAGGGAAAGATGGATAGAGGCTTCACTGTGTATATTTTACATCAGCTTCTTTCGAAATGTTGTTATAAATATTGTTGTCATCCGAGCGACACAAATCAGAGTTGGCAATACTGGTGAGAGAGGAAAAATATTTGCCAGTTTTTCTGATTAGAATTAATCTCTGATTGATTGCAAAATGAAATTATTATGACACATAATTGAGAGTAACATTTTTCTTTTGTAAATATTTCACAGTTCATGCAGAAAACACTTTCAGCTGGAGATAGAGCCCCATCTTCGAAACGTCGTTTTACGCTTTATATTTTATTTACTAGACGATGGTTAACATCGAAGAAAATTTTTATTCAAATGACTTTCAGCTGGTTTCGATCTAGAAGAATGATAGTTTTTAATTAAAGAGTAACCATTAAACAAAGAAACGTCTCCGAAATATCAAATATAGACTCTGAGAACAACAATAAAAACAATAATAATAATCCGTAGACCCATTTGATGACGATTTGCTTGCATATTAATTATATAGAAACTGAGGATGGAAGTAAAATTCCTAGGTTTACCACACTATTGTCAGTTCTCATTTATATTTTATTGCCTTGTCCTCCACTTCTTCAGCTCTCAAGCGAAAGTCAAAAAGAAAAGTATATGAAAGTCTAAGATTTTCTAAATTATAAACATTTCTTCCTAACTACGGAAAAAATCCATATGTTATTACTCTGATACAATATCAGTCGATTAAAAATCTAGTGCAAAATTCGTCAAAATAATATTGAAATTTGCATCCTTTTCTCTCAAGAAAACACACCATATTACCTATTTTGATGATATTTGGGGAAATCTTTGCCCTTGATTTTTAGAACCGAATAAAGCCCATAAATGGACTCTGAAAACGACATGCAGAGTTATAAATAGGTGGTATGTATAGTTCTGCCTACAACTACCCTATGAAAGGAACACATTTTAGATAAATAAATCATTGTTTATTCTGAGAACCAAAATAAGGAAACAAGAATGTAAGAAAAAAATTAAAAAACGTACTCTATATTACTGAACGCTTAAAAGAATTTACACATACTTACCGCTGAGCCACAGTCTGATTTTGGTCCGAGGCACACGGGTGCCAAGTCAGTGTTTATGCGTAGGATCGAGCAGTGATCGCGAGTCAGTTCAACCAGTGAAGCCAACCTAGCAATCAAAGCAATCGGGTAGAAGGAGCTTCAGGACGGTTTCTCTCTATTATGAACAAGCTCCTACAATCGATACTGAGAACTTCATCATGACGGCAGCCAAGTGCTCTCCAACCTCGTATTTGGTTCGTAGTCAATAAAGCTAGCACGAGAGAACGTCTTGCGTAACAGACCTGGCTTCTATTCTTTGATGACCCGTTCTTGAGATCTGCTACAGTTTGTAAGGGGATGTTTCAATGTAAGGATGTGCAGTAATCACTCTCCACATTGTTTCCAGTCCTGACTTTTCCTCCAACGGGATATTGTAAAAAAGTTAAACTTTCGCCTTATCTGTACTTAGGTCAATTTCTGAATTTAATACTCATTTTTAACGAGGAGTTAACATGAAAGCAACATTTTATGTATGCTCTACAATCAACATAGCCATGCTTGTATAGCAAGGAATGCTAATTTCATATTCCCCAAGAAGGATTTTCTGCATATTCCTAGATAACATCGTAAATCACATGTACTGGCTGCTGAATTTCTAATTATTAAAAATGAGTGTTCTATTTTATAAACAATTTACATAATTATTTTCATGGAACAGAATTCTTCTTGAAAAGCTAACAGCTTCGTAGTCGCTCAGCTAGTAAAGATATTTCCCGCCCTATATGAAACCAGGCAACTTATTAACGTCAATTTCTTGTCTCTCGGTTACTAAATAAAGTTCCTACCTTTCTTGTGATCTGAATGTTCATTACCGTGTTTAGAAGAGCCAGCATCTGGACTCTGTCCTGAGCCAGATGAATCCAATCCAGTACACATTCGTATATCCTATTTCTTAGCTACATTTTAATACTAACCTCCCTTCTACAGTCCTTTCTCTCATACACCTTCAAAATCTATTCCGTAGCATCTAAAATAAAAATATGGTCGAATTAGAACAACCTCGGTCTCTCTGTAATTTTCCCACTTTATGGACTTGGTGCAAATAAAAAAGTGACAGTGGAACCACGGTTCCGGAGAATCTGACGTAAATACGTCTATACGGAAAGGAAGTTTATATATTAGCTTTATTCTAAATATTCCTTTTATACATGCTTTAAAATTGAGTAGATAATTTGATTAAGACATTGATTATTTAACCTGAATTAGTTACGCTTAAGATGGGTCTGTGGTAGCTGAAATATGTTATAAAAATTTGTGCACTTTAGAGTATCAACATTTCGTGCAAACACCATATCTATACAAGATTTTGATCTAGTAGTACTACATTGAGGATTTGACATCAACATTAAGCCAAACGTTTCCTCCATAAATGTGACAAAACTTTGATTTTCCTCCTTCTTTAAAACAATGTTAAAATCTCCTGTCAATATTATCGGCACTGTATTAGGATTTTCTGTGTCTCAAATGACTCAAAATAAGTCTCTTACAATCATCAATAGGTGTACGGTTACAAATATACAGGGTTACAATTAAAACTTTTTCACCATTGACCATACACTCTGGAGTTCATTATTTAATACTTCTATTTTTTACGTTTTCTGTACTGTCTCATATATTCTGCGTTATGGAGTCTTTTAGATTCAATGTCATCCATCTTGTACATAGTATGACGCAACAAATTAACGCAATAATAGATTTCTTACTAATTCTTATATAAGATAAGTACCTGTGATATTCTAAAACATTTTTACCAGCACAAAATTATCTAGTCTACGATGCACTTCTTGTACAAGCGAATCAGAGCTCAACTCTTTCCGCAATATCGAAAGCAGATTGATGACGGCAGTAATGTAACACAACAATGCAGAGTAAACAGATGACGTTTCCTAGGTAACAAATTGTTGTTACACTTTTTGTGGAATGACACTGACCCTTCCATATAGACGAATTTACGTCAAAACAGAATCTAATCCGAAACCTGTAACGCCTAACAGAGAATTGTGATTACAACTACAGATTCGTTTAAAGAATTATTAAATGGCTTTATAAACTGGTTAGGGGTAATTGCATCATTTCCGATTATTAATACTAGGAACTGATGGACAAAGTTACACTAGTCCAGTCCTCATGTTACAAAAGATGGAAGCCTATTCCAAAAGGCGCAAGCAAGATATAAAACATGTTTGTTATCATGTGAATTTAAGCCCCTGGAGGG
>NW_019059681.1:577128-616118 GCF_000696155.1 Zootermopsis nevadensis
TTTTTCAAATTCACAGCCTCGTATCTTTTTGAGTTTTTGAGATATACACTTGGAGGCCAGGATGAGTTGTAACATATACACTCCTCTTCAAAACAACACTTGGTTCACTCGGATCGGATAATTAGTCTCTGAGATATGATCCCGTTTATGGACACGTGTCGAATCCGGAAAGTCGAAAATCGTGGGTTCATTTTGCGCGTGCGGGGCTCTTATCTATGGCGTAAAAGTGCCTCTGGTGGTAATAGAGTATACGTAAAGCAGCATTATGTCGATGAATGTAGGCGCAGCTGGCATAATGTTTACATGCCGACAAAAGATGCATCAGCGTCTCTGGTTGCATTCGGCATGCCCTGCAGAGAGTATCTGCTACCCCCACACCCATC
Organism: Zootermopsis nevadensis; assembly: GCF_000696155.1. The sequence continues at coordinate 577,512 of NW_019059681.1, forward strand.
ACCATTCGGCGGTACACAAGTGTGTTTACCACACCATCTTGGCACGGTAAGATGAAACCCTCGGTTTCAGACTTTAGTCCAGCCGACCGTAGAAAGGCGAACGTCAGGTCTTTTGACAAGCCCACTTTTTCTACATTTTTGAAGAAGGCCCCATGCATGAGTTTATCTGCATGTTGCTTGAGCAACAAAGTTTGCTCAACATTCTTAACAGTGCCTTGAATTGATCTGACGTCAGTGTCAAGAGGGGCAACTGTTTTCGCCGTCCATCTGAGCTGATGTCAAAGTCAAATCCGAGGTCGTTTGCTGCTCTCTTTGCCGCCAGAAATATAAACGCCCTTACACCCGCAGACTCGTGCGAACATACGAATGTCAAGATGGGATCAGAGCTACTAACGATGGAATGAGCTGTGCCCAGAACTATCCTGTTGTGAAGATTCTCCAGACCCAAGAAACCTCTACTGCCAAGATGACGCGGGAGGTATATGCGTTGGACGGAAGATTTGGGGTGAAAACTTCGGTGCATGGTCATCATATTTCTGGTGGCCCTGTCCACATTTTTCAAATCTTTAACTGTCGACTTCATTGCTTCAAATAAAAATAATAATAATAATAATTATTATTATTATTTTTGCAGTATAATTTCATGCTTCCATGTGTCTATCTCGACTTTTGAACCTGTAAGTCTATTGAGTGAGAAAATAAACTGGATAATGCACACACATGTGTGTGTTAAGTTGACGGATAGCAAGACTGGAAACGATTTATCCTAAAACAACAAGATATTTCACGTTAGTATATTAGCAACAGAATATATTAAATTAAATTTCAGTTAATAAGACAAATTGAAGAGAAAGATACTTTCAAATCTTACTGAGAAAATCAAGCATGTTTGTATGATCACAGCACGATACTATATTTAAATTACACATGAGATCATCCAAATTTTAGTCTGAAAGCTTAATGGAATCGTTCCACTTGAGAGATATAGGCGTTGACAGAAGGATAATATTAAAATGGGTGTTAAAGAAATACTGGTTGAGGATCTGAATAAGACTAATCCAGCTTACGCTGGGGACACCTGGTGGGCTTTTGTGAATTTGGTGACGAACGTACTGCTACCATAAAAGACGGGAATTTTCTTGACTAGCTGAACGACTGTGAGCTTATCAAGAAGAGCATATGAACTTATCCATCAGGAATTCATGTGTTCCAAAGTTGTTAAAACGGAACATATGAGATGTGTGGTGGAGTGTATTAGCTTCACTGAAGCTTGAGTTATGATTCACTTACTGTTCAAGAATATCCTAAGTCTTCCACATCTTATGCCCAGTGGCCTGTTACGTTTCAATGTAGAACCTTCCGGAAGATCTTCGCCGATTTGATTGGTAATGAATAATGTGGAATAAGATTCCTGAGAGGGTATTCGAACAACACGGTTTTTTACTTAGCTCTGAAATTCTTTTGTAATTATGCGTTAATTTATTCGTAATATCTAAGTTACTTTTATAGCCCAAGTGACTGTAGTCTGCTGTTCTCGTGAATTTCATTTCTGCCGCCGTGGTTCTACTACCATTTCATTTGCATACAGTCCAAGCTCTGCTGCAGCAAGTTACTTTCAATATCTTATGGACAATTAGGGCATTGTCTTAACAAAATGTGACAATTGTTATGCGAACTGCTTCTTAAATTAATATGCTATCGTTATCTTAATGACCGCAAAAAGCCTACTGGAAACTTCGCAGTTTCGTTCATCTATCATTTTAATTGCAGATCTTGAAATTTCCGGGTCGCCTTTGGCTACATTTGGGCAATAAGGCAGTCTTTCGTTGTAGCAGATACCTGAATTAATCTTCTATATTATTTTTAGTCTGCAAACAACATTCAAACCAAATAATGTTACTTATTTCATGTCAGTATTTTCTCTATTACTTGTTTTGTGCCACTTTGCCGATTCCTCAGATAGAACTACTTATCACGTACTGTGCTGACGTTATTATAGTTTTCTTACTACACGTAACAAAACATTTGTCGCAGTCTGTTGATATAATCAGAGTTGCTAATATTTATCGTACCATCGTAATATGGCACAATTAAGTGTTAGTAAAAATATGTTTTCAGTACATAATGTGGCAGGTTAAAAGACGACAGACACATAGAAATATATAAATATAAAACCGTAAGATGATTAAATAAAATATTACACATTATCTATTAATAGTGAGCATATGTAATGTAGAAATCTAAAAATGAATAAAACATTTTTGATAAATGACGTGTCATAAGTGTTTATATACTATACTGGGTATTTATAGTATATTAGATATTATGGTGCTGCTTATTTGATAGAATCAATATGTATTTATAAAGCTTTGTTTCTCTTCCTGGAGTATAAGTGTTTTTTTTATATTTAGTCTAACTAACAATTTCGCATTGTCTATGAATCCATTTCCACATGGCATTGAAGTAATATAAATTGACGCAAATAGTCGAGATGTATTTAAAATTTCACTTTCCAAAATGATATACTGTTACTAGATAAACAAAATTAGACACTTATTTTTGTTTGCAAGCTCAGCGAATACTTTCTTCTGTCTGGAAGTACCTACATTTTTGAGTAAATATTTTCAATTTTATGTCGGATTAAAATTCTTAACGGAAAACATCAAAATTGAGACCTAAAGTTGACCGTTGACTTCAGCTACATATCCACCATAACTTTTAACTTACACATTTATTTCATGTACTTTAACATACGCGTTATTTGTTTTCCTCAAAACGTGTAGTCACGTATCTCAGATCAACTTCGTAGTAACAATAAGGAGCCAATGGCAAAAGCACACATCACTGGCGCTCTCTTAGAGCAGGCAGTAGAAACTTCGATGTTCCTGAGCCTAAAAATTTGCTTTCTTTATGTAGCAGACGTATTGTTATTCATAAAAATTATTTCTGTTTCCAAGATATTTTTCGAACAGAGATAATAATGAAAATATTTCTCGATTCCCGGCGGTGCCCGAATTTATAACTTGTGTTGGGCAAGGCGGTGGTCTAGGCAACACGGAGTTTTCCTCCGGGGGCTTCCCCGGTTTCTCCGTGGCATCCCAACAATTACTCCATTCACACACAGAAGAAGGCAATGGCAAACCACTTCTGGATCATCTGCCAAGAACGTATCTGTTCATATGGACCTGTGAGAAAAGGATGGAAGGATCCTGTTCATATGGACCTGTCGTCAGACAGAACACTAATAATAATAATAACCTTACCTTACATGACATTAACGCCACTGTGGTCTAGCGGTTAGAACGCTGGCCTTGTAATCCTGGGGTCTCGGGTTCGATTCCCGGCGGTGCCCGCATTTATAACTTGTGTTGGGCAAGGCGGTGGTCTAGGCAACACGGAGGTTTCCTCCGTGGCACCCCAACAATTACTCCATTCACACACAGAAGCAGGCAATGGCAAACCACTTCTGGATCATCTGCCAAGAACGTATATGAACAGGTCCCAGTCCGAGAAAAGGATGGAAGGATCCTGTTCATATGGACCTGTCGTCAGACAGAACACTAAATAAAAATAAATAATTGTGCTAGATAGCTTTCTTCTCTTCCTTCTGTATAATATGAGCTTGTGTGATTGGACATGTATATCATTGTTGAGTAATAATATAATGAATATTAATAACAACAATAATCAGTGCTCATAGGCCTAACCGCTAGTTTATTACTGGTTTTAAATAATTACCCAATATCTAGATTTATTGACTATTTTTTATTTTTTGTTGCAGAGTATATCTGGGCGTTTGCTTCTAAAGTTAGTAAATAAGTATTTTCATTTTGTCGGATGTAATTGTGATTACGAATGATGAATTGGAAATGGTTTAGAAACAGGAGTCACATTTGAAGTTGCTTTTCTGTTTAGGATTTGAGGTTTTCACGGCGGTGAGCCTGAAGATTGCTGTCTTCTGGTTTGTTGCGCCGTGTAGTCTGGTAGATGTTTACCGATTTTTCAAAGGTCTTTGCTACCTCCATCATCACGTACCTCTGAAACGTCTGTGAACATCTACCAGACTACACGGCACAACAACCCAGGAGACAGCAATCTTCTTGTTGTTCTGTTATTTACAAGGCTCCGTGTCAATTTTCAGGCAAAAAAGCGTCAAACTACTGTGCGATTATGAATGATGAGTTTGAAAGTAAGAAATAGAACGGGGTTGTGACCTACTTCAAGATATTGTGTAATCACCTTTCAGGCGTTTTGCTAAATGTTACATCCTTTCAAGAAATTGCAAGATGATTAAAGCTTAAACTGATGCGGGAGAAGATGGTGGCCTATTTTAAGGTAAAATCGCGATATTTATCAGGAGTTTTCGAGAGGATGAGTAGAAAACCCTACAATATTAGCCACTCTCGGACCGATCGAAACCGTGAACCTCACTTAAATGATGGATCGCTAAGCATTGTCCGCCACGCTGCATTTGGTGGCGTACACGGCATGCATAAACATTTTGTTTTTCACGTACAGAGCTGGCTCCAAATGTATTCTAAACTGGCTGTTCCTATGGTATATTTCTTGAAACGTAGTACGCAGTACCAATGTCACCAAAACTCCCTATTTATACAGCGCGTAATGTGTCTCTATGAATCTCATTCTTCCCTAGAAACTTGGTTTGTTAGTGGGTTTTGTCTCACAGAAAATGTTTTTCCTCATTTCGCCATGACCGGGAGGGGGGGGGGCAAACAACACAGTACGCTTTGTAACATCACCTTAGCTCTGGATTCCAACGGGAAGAGGGTTGTTATAAACCTCTGTTTGTGTGCAAGATTGTGTATTATCTTGGCCCGCCATCCTAGCCTAGGGAAAATTGTGAGGTCCAAGTTGTCGTTTTGTTACGATTCAGTAAACTATTCGCGCTTCAATGGCTAGCTTTTCAGTCTGTAACCACGTGAATATGCGTGTTTCATTTAAATTTTATTCCTCAGTCAGACTGAAAATCCTGATTCTCAATAGAGTTTAGAAACAAATCAGGATTCCCCAAATTCTTCACATGCCACAGAGCATCGAATAGAGTCAATATCGCTTTAGTAACTAAGTTGAATGATATGACCTGTTAGGAATTTACCTGCAACAGATGCACCTGGTCACCAACTGTTATACTACGTTTTTAACAAAGAATTTGTTAAAAATAACCCTTTCTTGCAAAGTTTTCTGAGAACGTGCGTTTATGGGCTTATGATGTTACTGTCTGTCCACTAACAAAGTTAAACGCAACTGTCAACTCTTGGCTTCTTTCAGAAACTGCATATCTCACCGTTAAGTACTACAAGGCTTTTACGATATGATTCAAGTACTGTTCCAAAAAAAAATCTGCTTACCTACTTTATGAGAGGTACTTAAAACCTGACCCTTACATGCACGCACTTTCTTTTCCATTTAAACATTTTTAAATATACCAGAAGTAGTTATCCCACACTAACTTCTAAAATTACACTTCTTTTGATTTCCTTTAACTCTTTTTCCGTGTGAGGATTATTTCTGTAAATTATTTTGTTCAAATTATCAAATAAATTAAAATCACGAATAAGATCAGACAAACGTGCTGGCTATAAGACACGACTTATTACTCGCTAAACAAACATCCAATCCCAATCCGTCAAAAAATCGTCTGCGCTGCTGAGTCCTGATAAAATCATTCGTTCGACCGTGACTCCTCTGTGAGCTGCGTGAACAATTTTCCACGTTGGCATGGCGTACCTAACAGAATTGTTTTCGCGTAGATTAGCATTCTGCTTAGAATTGTGAGCCCGCGAAATTTACGGCGAAAGTTTCTCCGATACTTTATAGCGGAATCACATTTCACACATATTATTCATACACAGATACACACTACTCAGTAGCAATGTAACCATATCCACAAACACAACAATAACTAGAACTTAACATACAGTAGCACTGTTGTGTGCATAATTTTATGGCAAGTGCTGTTAGCGCTTGGCGGTTCATTCATGCAATTTCTGCCGAGAGCCGGGAAGAGACAGTCGCTTTTAAATTTGCCAGCGGACGAACTGTATTTTCACATTCGTTTGGGAGAGAAACCTGTAATCTTAGGTGGAGTAACCGATGTATTGACCGAAATCCAGAGTGACCCTGTGTGTTAAATTTTTAAATGTAATATGAAAGTTTTCTTTTTATACTTTACGTATTCAGATCACTGACCAGCACCTACTCTGAATTATTTCTGTAGAAATTAATCTATCAAGACTCCCTGGATGGAATATCATTCAATTAAGAGGCCTCTTAAAACAAGAAAGCAAAACAATTTTGAAAATTTTTGAGTTGGTGTGAATACTAAAAAGTGACCCAGAGAGCGTGACTAAAAGAAATCTGTTCTAAAATATTGTGACGTGCCTGTCAATTTTTCTAACAGTCTGTCTGAACATTGTTCAGAATCCATGAAAGTATACTTTTGTTGTGCGAATGACGAACGAAATATCCCTTTAACCAAAAGAAAGAAATAAACTGTTTTGCTGCTTCTTCATTCTTCCAACAGCGGACACAAGACAGGATACGAACGGGTAGTAGAAACATGTTGTTCCCTTGTCATTGAATTTGTCTTCCGACTAAACGTATATGCGGGAACGAGACGGAGGAAACCAATGAGTTCTTCACAGCAAATACCAGCGTCAATGGGAGACAGCTGACCGCAGCTCATCCTCAGAGGTCAGCGCTGAAGCATTGGTATTGTCTCTAAGGAATTCGGCAGCTTTATTGTACGGAGCAGAAAAAGATATTGCTGAGATCCTCGAAAACGTGATATTGCACTACACGATTGTGTGATAAAAGCAGTTAAATTTTCCCTTCTTCCAGTTTAATATCACATGAACTCATCCCTCACTCTGCGAAGAACGTAATTCTTATGAAAAAACTACTAAGAAAAAGTTGTCAGTGGAACCACGGTTCCGGAGAATTTTGACGTAAATACGTTTATACGGAAACGAAGTTTTTATATTGGCTTTATTCTAAATATTTCCTTTATACATGCTTTGCAATTGAGATGAGTTCGATTAAGACATTGCTTAATCAACTTGAATTAGTTACGCTTAAGATGGGTCTGTGGTAGCTGAATGTAATATAAAGTAATGTATTTTAATGTAATGTAATGAAATGTAATGTAACGTTTCCTAGGTAACAATAATGCTGAGTAAACAGACGACGTTCCCTAGGTAACCATTGTTACACTTTTTCGTTTCCCTTTTTCGTTCCACTTTTTTGCCGAATGACCCTTCCTTATAGACGTATTTACGTCAAAAAATTTGTAAATCGAAAATGAAAGTTTCATTAGTTCAATGTAAAAAATTATGACTGGTTTCCGAATACAAGAAGTGTCACCCAGTATTTTTCACACGTTAGAAAAATATGCGATATAAAAGAAAAATATTGCTTTGTACATTAGTTACTGTACTTGCAGTATAAACATCAGAACTTCCGCAAACAAAGAATAAACGCTAGTCTTGATTTAAAACATTTACTGTAAGTATAACAACCATAATAAGTAAGAATTGGTACAAATATATTATAGGGTTATTTTTAAAATTAAGATTTTAATTAAGAATGTCAATGAGATGGTGTCGAGAATTCGTTACTTACGAAGCGCGCGGTCGACCCTCGGACGAAGGTTGGATCATCGTTGTGGCGAAAATTATGCTAATAAATTTAAAAAATATTTGTAAATTTATGTGGTTCGTTGTAACGAAAATTTGTAAATCGGAAGTGATACGTGTCTTTGCAACTGCGGTTATCAAAATAATATCAGGATTAATTATGTACGCCTACAGGTCAAAATTTTTAAGTGAAAACACAAGTTAAGACATGACTCCGAATGTCCTAGCACCAGTGAATTTCTCAATGAAATTAAAGGTACAGACCTGGAGACACGACCATTTCTCCTGTTACAGCGCATGGCCTTAAAATATTTTAGTCTTTTTTTCCAATAACACTTCGTTTGTGTATTTTATATATTTTGATACAGCGTTGTCAGAGCGTCCAAAAGCAAATAAGTCGTCAAAAAATCAACAGACCCAAAAATTAATTAATCTCTCAAGGTTTGGAATTGAGCTTATAGAGCGGCATAGATTTTGGCTCTTAATTGGTCCATTAGCTGTGAAGTGTATTTGGGGGTGTTACTTCTCGTCACTTTCCCTAACAAATGGGTACAAGCAAACACAACCACGCACTCATGTGCGTACACATACAAGCATACTGCGTACAAACATACAATCAAGAAGGAAAATTATACTGTATACATTTTAATCTTTGCAAGTTTTAACTTTCTTCTGAATTAAAAAACAAATAAGCACTTATGGAATTTTATCTGGACTAATGTCATATTGTGTATGAACTTGGTATCTTTGTGTACAAGGAAAACAACAGATTAAAGGTTAAAACTTTGCATACCGTGTAGTGTATTAGAATATAGAGTGAACAAAACCAACAACTATTAATACTATAATGGACACTATTGCCATACGCGTTTCGACTTCAAGAGGTCATCATTTGACTATATGTATTAATTTCCCTGATGTCACTGATGATGACCTCTTGAGGTCGAAACGCGTATGGCAATAGTGTCCATTATAGTGTTAATAGTTGTTGGTTTTATTCACTCTAGATTAAAGGTGTTTTGAGAATAAAAGTGAAGCAAAATTTTCTTGAGCTGAGAGAGAGAGAGAGATTGAAAAGATTGAGAAACTGGAAGCTTCAAAACTATAGGCCTACATTTCATCAGATATTGGTATGATCAAATCGTGGCAGAAGGAACAGAGAGGTTGTGTGGGAGAGGGGATGATTCATGTACGCATAACATTTTAATAGGGAAATATGAACGGAGGTGCGTGGGGAACGTTCCCAGACACTAACGTAGTTGGGTGGAATAGATCTGAAAGAGATAGGGCGTGACCATATGGGTTGAATTCAAGTGACTCAGGAAAAGATTTTTTGACGGGCTCTTCTGAGCACGGTAATCAACCTGCGGGTTCCGTCAGTCTAATTCGTTGATCAGGCTAGTTTCTCGGCACGGACTCTCCTTCATGGAATTAGTTGTAACGTTTGGATTTGTCGCTGCCCTGCTTCAGTTCTATCAAACTTTCAAATCAATACTTTGCCTTGAAAGGTTCTTATAGCAGTTTAAGTCGGATACAGCAATACGGGGACTCCACAAAGTTCTTATTTAGACATCGTGTAGCAGTTGTTATACTTTAAAATAAATCTTGGAAGAAAAGTATAAACCGTAAAACTATTAAACAAAAACTCCGAAAATAAGAATTAAAAATCAAAAGGTGAACAAAAGAAAATAAAGAGACTATTGGAAAGAAATGTAGGACTTACGATAGATGGAAAGAACAAGAAGGATGCTTTCCTACACATTTGGGGTTACCCTTAACTTTACAGGCAGCCTGACTTGTACCTGGCAAACAGCTATACAAGATGAAGATTTCTGTCTTCTGGGTTGTTGCACCCTGTAGTATGATAGATGTTTACCAACGTTTGAGAGATCATACTGCCTCCGTCATCAGGGCGATTCATGAAGACAGAAATCTTCATACTCACCGCTGTGAAAATCTTACAGCAGCTATACAAGATCTTTATTTCTGTAGTTATATTTTAGCATTTCCATTTTCTAGAGAAACATCACGTTCAAGCGTAAGTTGTAAAACATTTAAGCAAGTTATACAAGTGTAATACGTTATTCAGTTGCTGATGCCATTAACATTAATATCCGCAGTAGAATCGTCTAGGAAAATTGGCCGCAAAAGCTTTAAATCTTAAACATTATAGCCTGTTTATTGTGCCGATAGTCGTGATTTGCTGTTCATAATTGTCAGTCACGTATTAATATTTACATTGCTAGAAAAAGAATTGTCCGAAATTATATATTTAACAATAAACGATGCTCAGATTGCTCATACATGGAACCATTATTTTTTTCCAGCATCAGTCCCGTCTTCCAGTTGCCGTACTGTGTAAACATGTTCACACTTTCAGTTGTCCCAGTGAGGGAACATTTATCGGTAAGCAAACGGAATTAAGATTGAGGTTATTGAGCCAGAACTCGACGTTCACTATTCACGAAATTCGTTGCGGTTGAAAGCCTATCATGCTTGGCCAGACCTGCCTTGCTTGCTTTCCCTTATTCTGTCCATACAGACTTGTAATGGAGCAGACAGTGCAGGAAGACAGAAGAGGAGTCAAATTAACGAGAGCGGTGTGCAGCATGGCCTCGGAAGTGGTAGGGAGCCAGAGAATTACACGGATAAATACATTTTGATATATGAACCTGCAGTGTTGAAACGAAGATGGTTCGTAATAAGGTATTAAGAGGAAGGAAGTACCATCACACGTACAACTGAAACTGCAGATGAACTCCCACCTAATGAATGCACCTTCATCAGGGCACACTAATTTTCCGGCAACTTTATTGTATCACTTGCTGTCGATTTACCAGCAATCTTAATAACTGCCTTTAGAAGAACTTACAACGGTAGTTCAGTCACTTACTACAGAATTATAAATTGTCTATAGTTACCTACATATTATTTTTTCTTGGGTTACTCAACGGAGCTGCCTCATTTTTAGAAAAAAACACTTATTTAGCGTAAAATGATAGTTTAAATTAATAATAAATATTCAGTAGGTAAGGACATCGAAGACGATCGTGGTCTGTTTCAATGTACAATCTCGGAATTTGTCTGGACACACAGAGGCATTACAAATCGTTTCGGTAATTCGTGTACATGCGTCTTGCGCGAAAGTAATGTATCATTTAACGCCACTACAAAGAATGCATGTGTCCTTTATCCTTAGTATAATGTGACCATGACACTGGAATTCGCCATTAAGTAAACTGATTAACCACACGCATGATCTCGAGGTTACGCGGAACACAGATTGGGGATCACCCAGCTCAATTCGTTAGTTCGCGGCCGAGAACTTCCCACCGGAAACAACTATTCGATAGTTTTTCATACTTTCGTAACGTCCGACAGAATACGTGGCCCTTCTAAACATTTTCTCTATGGGGCTTTAAACTTGTTCTACGTATTGCCTACTTTACTTTCCGAAAATTAATTAATTATAACACTTTTAGTGCGGACAAAAGGTAATCAAGGGCGACGTAACTGACGGTGTAACAAATTAACTAGCATAAAACTGAAATTTTAACATCGCCACTGCACACATTTCTGAGCCAGTTCGATCCACCAATGAGTCATGGAGTTTTCACTTTAATGAGATTGTAATTAATTTATTGTTTTGGCCTATCAGTATAATATGTACTGCTGTTTGTCTACTGAAAATAATAATTTGTGTTATGAAACGAAAATAAAACCATAGCAAGTTCAGTGCACAATATTAAAGGAGATAGACACACACAGTGGCACGCACAGTCAGTATTGTGACTTCATAACATTATATCCTCCACCTCACCCCCTGCCCAAGAAAGGAAAATTATGTTAGAAGCTGCAGTAAGTAAAGGGTTCCGCTGTGAGCATCCATTTCAAAGCTCGCATTAAACCAGCATTCTGGGTTTACTTGATGTACTGAGTGGGTTTTGAGGTAGAAATGATCTCGACTGAACAAGTTCAGTTTTCTTCTCAGTATCCTGCTACATAAATACTCATCTGTTTTTTGGAACGTGCAATGTCTAAATAAACCAGAATTTAGCAGATTAAGAGGAACTGCGATTACCTAAAAAATGGGGAAAATATTGACTGAAAGTCACTCTCTAGTTTCAAACACGTCAAGACTATATGCAAACGAATCACTAAATTTTAAACAGATCATCTTGACATGTGTTGTTTTTTCATTGAGGCAGAAACTAAACTTGAAATATCACATATTTTTTAAAAATAATAATTTTGCAAGCTTCGGCTTCAAGCGTGGATAAAGAATTCAAGCCGTGCCGGTACCTTGCTGGTCATCCGACCAGTGACCAGTTTGTTGGGCCACACAATGTACTGCCACAAAGAACTAATCGTCCACTCTGCAGTGTCACACGCAATGTTCTATGCCAGGGGGTGAAACAGATAAAGACGAGTGGGAAGGGGAATCGGGGTGGGCAGTCCTCTAATCCGAGAAATCTGCCCCTCAGTCTCATACACGTTCCCTTACTTCAGTATCTTTTAACCCCCTGGTTCTTCCACTTTCAAGACAATTGCCGCCGGAAAAGGGTGATTGGCCATTGGTAGCAGCTCGGTGGGGAAGTCAAAAACGAAAAGTACATCAGTAAAGACACAGATAACTTCTGCAGTCTGAGTCAGACATTTCACCCACGTCACTTCACGACCAGCGCAGTCAGGATAAAAAGAAGGTTGGGAAGGTGTACTCTTTGGAGTACACTGTGTGCCAGTCCAGGTCCGTGGTTCAATTCCCGAACGGGCTGAAACTTGAGATGAGGGGTAAACCAGGCTTTGGCATACTAATCTGGTTCATACAACGAAGGAGGTGTGATTAGATGATACTTGGTACACCTCACTTCATCAAAATTTGAGTGATTTTATTAAGTTTTGGCTTTGTCCAATGTATCACATTGGGAAAGAGAGTGGCGCCATCCTGGCGTGTGAAAGTCTCTTCCCCCAACATTCGGTTTAGTGACCGTTGGTTTGGGGCGCCCTAGTAGGTGTGAAGTGACGATTGCCAGATGACCGCTGCTCCACTACGACTCGGACCAATGGAATTTGAATGTGGCTGTTCGCGCTGCCCAAAAATCAGCATAACTTATTGAAAGGAATTAAAAGGTGGAATATTTCCAAGGTGACTTCGGTGTGGTCTGCAGTTGATCATCCCCACAGATTTCACGTCCTTGGCCCACGGCCGCTCCAACTATCACAGTCCCCGTATAATCCCTGAGAGTCGGACAATCTTGCTCGCCGACAAACCTTACACCAATTATTATTCCTTATATCCTTCAGCTTTATATCAAGCTGTAACCGCAAGGAAACCGGGCACGCTACTGGGTTTGATCCCGGGGCAACCAGAGTAAGAAGAAAAACAGTCAGCGGAAGGGCGGTTGCAACTGACATTACTGACATCACACCATGCAGACCGTTGTTGCAGAAATTGCAGGAATACAGTGATATCCGTATCAGAAAACACAATATATTCATGCATTGTTTGTAGAGTGCATTTATTTTCCTAAATTCCTGGTAGCAGAACGCACACGTCCAACACCGGCGAAATCAAAGCCACAAGACATGATCCTCAGCCAACTCTTGTGACGTGCATTTAGAGGTATTAAATCCGTTTTTACCCGTGAAATAAATTTATCGCACTTTTTTAAAAGCCACACTTTTCATATATTCAAAACTAATTTAACCCACACTAACCTAATCTACTGGACTCAGGAGACACCAACAGCGTTGAGATAGGTAGAGGTGTAAGACAGGGATGCTGCTTATCACCAATTCTTTTTAACCTGTACGGGGAATGGCTTGCCAAGGAAGCTCTGGAGGGAACAGGAGACTTCAAAATTGGAGGAAGAGTGATAAAGACTGTAAAGTATGCAGACGACTTAGTAGTATTGGCGAAGGAAGAGGAGGAATTACAGAACATGATGGACAAGTTAGTGGAAACAGGTAGAGAGTATGGAATGGAAATCAACATTGGAAAATCAAAGGTAATGAGGATAGCACCGAGAGCAGAACCATTGAACGTTGTAATTGGAAACCAACAGATGGAGAATGTGGAGCTTTTCAAGTACTTGGGAAGCATAGTCACGACGGACGCCCTATGCACCAAGGAAGTAAAAGCGAGGATAGCCATGGCCAAGGCAGCTTTCGTCAAGAAGAGGATACTTCTCACTAGCAAGTTGGGCTTGGAGATGAAGAAGAAACTAGTGAAGTGTTACGTATGGAGTGTCGCGCTGTATGGAGCAGAGACTTGGACACTCAGGAAGAAGGAACAGAAATACCTGGAGAGTTTTGAAATGTGGTGTTGGAGAAGAATAGAGAAGATCAGGTGGACGGATCGAGTGACCAACGAAGAAGTATTGAGGAGAGTCAACGAGCAAAGAAACATTCTGCAGGCGATTACACGAAGGAAAGCTAACTGGCTGGGACATATTATGAGAAGGAATGGGTTACTGAGTGATGTCATCGAAGGCCACGTTGAAGGAAAGCGAGGACTTTGAAGAAGACTGATACAGCTAACCGACGACCTTAAACAAGGAAAGAAGATGACGTTCCAGGAATTAAAGCGAAAAGTCGAGAATAGGGACAACTGGAGAGCTCTTTTTGGGCAGAGCAATGGACCTGTCGTAAGACAGAACACTTAATAATAATAATAACCTAATCTAACCTGTCCCAATCTAACCTAACCTAACGTGATTCCATAAATCCTAGTCTGAAATAATCCAGCCACAATGAAGAGCGGAGAAATATCAGTATCGGAACTGTATTCAGGATATGGAGATTTCTTACAATTAAATTCAACATTTGTTTTTAGTTTCGGAATTCAAGATAAGTGACCCTTCGGCAAAGACAAGCACCATTGCTTTCGTACTCTGCCACTTCTCCGTAGCCTGTATTTACCTCGGCAAAGGAACCACTGTGCTGATAAGGTCACATACAGCGTCGGATTACACGTACGATGCTCAAGTGTCAAGAGAATCGAGACTAATGCAGATCAGCAATATGTAAATAATGGAGTTCTGTCACTGTGACGATGAAGCAATCCTAGCCAAGGATGAAAGAAAGTAACACAGGTCCTGTAGACATTCCTTTTTGCCCGCTACGAACGACGTGTCATGTGCATAGAACATTCTGGCCCCTATTTTTGTTATCTGACAATGATTTCAAACTGTAGGTACATGAAGTACTCTGTACTGTTTGCAGCATACCATTCAACATCTATTCCTTTCATATAGAATATATAGAATTTGCTGAGTAAGATACTGCGTAGATCCTTTACATGTAAACATGTATTTACATGAAGATTTCTGTCTTCTGGGCTGTTGCGCTATGTAGTCTGGTCGATGTTTACCAACGATGTATCGCCCTGATGACGGAGGCAGTATGACGTCTGAAACGTTGGTAAACATCGACCAGACTACACAGAGCAACAACACAGAAGACAGAAATCTTCTTACTCACCTTTGTGAAAACCTCAAATCATACTACATCTATTTGCATGTAAAACACATAATTTGGCTTCTTCTGCGTTGTTACACGGTGTAGTCTGGTACGAGCTTACGTGCGATTATCCTGATGATGGACGCAGCAAGGACTGCTGAAACGTTGGTAAACGTCTGCCAGACAACACGGCGCAACAACCCAGAAGATGGCCATTTTCAGTCTCACGACTGTCACAATCTCAAATCTCTGATAGTAACTTATTGAGAATTGTATCGTATCCGTCACAGAACTCCAAGGAATGCAGTGATCTATACTTCAAGAAATTTAAAAGAACCGCCTGAAATTTATTGTGAATTGTGGTTTAACAGTCAACGTATCAGTTTCTCATTCACGTGACAAAAGGGCGTCGAGCTATCAATCAAACTGCAGAGCTCTTGATGCCTACCACTTCCTGACAGCTCTTGCCATTATATGTTATGGGCAGTCAAGTATTTGGCCACGCCAGTTGGCGACTGTGATGAAGAGATCTGCTCAGCAATCCGTGAAATTACCTCTCAATAAGGCAAATTTACTCCTGCCGTCGCCTCCGTGCTATGTTATACAAATGCACACCTTTATAGAATATACGCGTCTGCGAGGTTTACAATTCAGTATGGCTTTTACTACTTAACATATTGAAAACTATCAAACAGAGCACTCAGTTCTAAATTACATCATAAATTTGAAAAGTACTTTTATCTCGTCCTCTTACACGGTTACTTCTGGCTTTGCCAGGCGCTCGGAGGGAATAATCCCCTCCATAACAAAGAATGTCTTCTTAAATATTAATTTCAGTGCTTTCTTTCCACGGCTCTAAAATTTTCAATATAGCTTCTGCAGCTTAACTCCGCCTACCAGCAGCAGACTACCATTAGCGCCTGGAGATCTTGTCTGTAATTCTGTTAGTACCGACCATATGGGGAAGTGCAAAAGCGACTGGTTACGAGCAAGTTCAAAATCATAAATTTTAAATGCTCAAAGTTGAATATAGCCTCCAAATGTCTAAAGCGGTCTTACCGCAAGTCTTTCGCCCCAAAAACACAGTTTGGCGTAACAAGTTATGGAGGGAAACAGATATGAATCCAATTACTAGCCGCGGGTAACGGAAAGCCGTGTGAAAACTAGAATCGCATTTTTTCGGCCACAAACGTGTGACAATTTTCTTTAAAAATATTTTGTAGAGTATAGAGTTTTCTTGCACTTTAAGTAACCGTTCAATCCCTTGTACATCTCATCAAAATAATCCTTGTTCTTGTGTTCACATTGTTTCTTTGTCGGAATGAGAAAATGTAATAGATATTTTCCTAATTCATTATCACACTGAGTCATCATGAAATCAGGTGGCGGGTGGTCGAAGGTAATATAAATTCTGCCAAGGAGTGGTTGCGTAAGAAATCACAACATAAAAAAGCAATAAAAGAGGGCGCTGGCTTAACACCACTGGTAAGTTTTCCCCTGTTACATAAAGCGGAAATTTGTGACATGATCAAAGACAAGCAGTGTTTGTGAGTGGAGAGTGTAAAAGTCTCCTTCAGATTAATACATTCAAAGAATGGTCCGAATGCCTTAGTTCACACTATCGGATATCTAACCTTCGTACTCATTGCAGTCAGCTTCGTATTTTTATAGGGTTCCTGAAAAGTAGTAATAGGTCGCAGAAAATTACGTAACGAGGAACTGCATAATTTGTTTTCTTACATTGAACACTGTTAGGTTGAGGTTGGAAGAGAAGGCCATCAGATGTGGAGGGTAGCTGCTGATACATAGTACTTTCAGTCGCGGACAGGCAACAAGGGGTGGCACTCACCTTGGGGGTTGGAAGGGGAGCTAGCAAATCCTTGCAGAGAGAAATCAACATTTTATTAAATGTTAAATAAACCCGAATAAAATACATCACTTGGAAGACCTAGCCATAAATGGCAGGTTAATATTAAAATGGATCTTGGGGAAATAGGTTTGGAAGGGTTTGAACTGGATTCATCTGGCCACAAGAGGGACTGGTGGCGGGCGCAGTGGCGAACACAGAAACGATACTTCGAGTTTAATATGAGGTGGGGAATATATTGAGTAGCTCAGGAACTACGGTGCATGGAGTTAGAGCAAATGGAGGATGAGATAAGTGAGACATGAAACATTTATGACGGCGATACGAAATGTTTTCAAAGTTTTATTTTGACAATTTCAGGGGAATGGAACTTGGACAATCGACGACGAAAGAATTAACATACTAAATGCAAGTTACTGACCATGAATGCTTGCTTTGTGCTAACCTGACATCAACAAACGCTTGCACTTCGTAGATCTGCCAACTGGTGCGATGTAGCTGTCTGTATCGTGAATAGTTTGTCCTGACTATGGTCCTTGCATTCACATCATCTGTTCAGGAACATGTTGGTGCTCGTATCGGAACGGCTTTTACTTTTGGGTAGAAAGAACTGGACAGTCGGGGGAATCCTAGAAAGTGTCCCTTTATGAACAAAAGGCGACTGTACGTACAAGTAAGGCTACTGTATCTTTTAGCGTGGAATGGTGTTTGATATGAATGTTTGTAGACTCGCGCATCACATACGCACCGTGAATAAACAGCAAGGGTCAGGAAATAAATCTCGGAGCAAACACCCTTCCCCTACTCTGACTGGACTCCCGACGTCTTCCAAACTTGTGTCAAATTACATCCACTGTTTCCCTTGGCTAACTTCTGGTAGTTCCTTTGTGTTTGTTTCCAAAATTCATGCCACTCTAAAGACATCATCTGTTACTATCACTGGATATAAATGCACCATGATCATTCGTGAAGACGGATCTTCGGTTACTCTTGTTTAGAAAGGAATATGAACTGTTATTTGATGACGCATCACCAGCTGACAGTGTTATACGCGTAGGAAGATGGTTGAAAGGTTTGTTACGAAATTAAGGTCACAAACGTATGAAATCTTCCAACCATGAAGCAGGACTAGGGGGGGAATTACAAGTGTATAAATGTTTATTCAGAGAATTGTTTCTGTGTATAATTTTCATTACTAAAGTACTTCTGTTCATGAATGTTGACAAACATAGTATCAAAATTGTAATCCATCAACGTGTTTGTAATTTTGACACAAAATTTTTTTTGTATATAAAATGTGTAGACACATTAATTATCTACATTCTGAATTCCACGGTGACCAATTAGTTTATGAAACGGGAAGCTAATTATATATCTAGCTCTTTAACAAACACTTCATGGTTCTTAATATCATCTAACAATTTAATCTTGAGGTTCCTATATTCAGCGATGTCCACCAGTGCCGCTCCCTTGTCGAACGTTAGCGTGGTCATCGTGTTGGTGTTATTGATAGCAAGAAATTATGATGTAATAAAATTGGATACCCGGCAATCACATTACATCAGTTCCCTATGTATTCAGAATCCCTCTCTTGGTTACAATTTGTTGGAGGGTCAAATGATACATTACGGCTGCACTTCGTTATGCATAGAAGCGGGCTAAAGTGGACAGGTTAGGGAGTAGTAGCAGCCTGTTTCCAAACAATTCCATCGTCAAAAAAAAAATGAAACTACAAAAACCAAGCAAAGCATTCCACCTTTTTTTTCCATTTCTCTGCAGCTTACCGCATTTGATTATATCAACCCGGTTGTACGTGGACGTGTGTATGATGTAACAGAAACGGAAACATGAAGTGAGGAAGAGATATGGAGACAGATTTTACATTAGAACGGACCACTACAACGTGTTTTTTTTAAATCCAGTAAACTAAATTTCTTAAGGTTTTTAATTGTAAGTAATACAGTACAAGGCTATTCAGAAAGATTGTCGGGGATTTGTGAATGTTTGTGGGGCAATGCATTAAACATACGACTATTATCATTACACTGGTGAATAGGGAAAACTCAAAGTTTTGTTCTGTACCGCCCGCCATCCAGTTGTTACGCGTTTGGCCCCCAGGTGTCAGCTTTTGCAATATGGCGGCTAACGGTAAGGAGAAGGCATTTTGTACTCTCGAATATCATCAAAGTCTGTCCGTTACCATTGTCCAGCGGCACTTCCACACTAAATTTGGGAAGGATCCGCCCTCCGACAAATCCATTCACAGGTGGTATGCCTGTGTAAAGGAAAAAGCAGTGGGCGTCCCTCCGTGTAGGAAGCGAATGTGGACCAGATCAGAGAAGCTTTCCAATGTAGCCCTAGAAAATCAAGAGAGGCAGCAGGGTACTCGGCATACCGCAACACACAGTTTAGCGTGTGTTACGGAAGCGACTAAGAATGAAGCCATATCGCCTAATGCTGCTTCAAGCTTTAATACCTGATGACCACCACCGAAGGGGGGGGGGGCTTTCTGCACTGCACTGCAACAACTAATGGAAGAAGATGGCTTTTGCGACAGACTGATTTTTAGTGATGAAGCAACCTTTCATTTGTGGGTAAAAGTTAATAAACACAATGTTTGAGTTTGGGGGACGGAAAATCCCCATTGTTACGTTAAACATCAGCGTGACTCCCCCAAAGTGAATGTGTTCTGCGCTGTTTCCAAAATGAAGGTATACGGCCCGTTTTTCTTCGCCGAACAGACAGTAACAGAACCGACTTATCTGGATATGGTCACAGAATGGCTGTTACCCTAGCTGAATGAAGACAGAGCAACAAGATGGCGCCCCACCTCATTTAAATCGGGAAGTCAGGGCTACTTTCTTGGCCACCTCTTTCACCGGACTTAACACCATGTGATTTTTTTTTCTGTGGGGCTACGTGAAGGATCAAGTTTTGTCCCCCCTCTACCTGCGACTATCCTGGATCTGAAGGTGCGTATCAGAGCCGCCATTCTAAACATCACCGCTGACACGCTGGGGCGTGTGTGGGAAGAAATGGACTATCGTGTAGATGTCTGCAGAGTGACAAAAGGAGCACATATTGAGTATTAATAATGCATGTAAAAAACTTTGAAAGTTTTGCTACACAATAAAACAAGATTCGTATTCCTCAATTGTACTACGTGTAGTGATTTCTTAAAACTCCGACAATCTTTTTGAATAACCCTGTACTAACAAGAAATTCCGGAAATAAATTAGATTAATATGTTCCTTCAGATGTATCAAATTCTACAGTGAAATCTGCAGAAACTATAAAATAATAAATATACATAATTTAAATCTCGTTTTCTGTGCATAATTTCCATTGGTCAGATTTCTACCGCATTAAATATTTCAGACACAATTTAAAAGCTGTAGTTATTAACATGTAAATAATATTTTATAAAGGATATGAAGGCATGATTATGCACTTTCTCCTTGCGAAATTTCGCATAGACTGCATAGCCTTGGTGTTTAATTAGGACGTACGAATAGCAAAATACAGACCTACATATCTCGCGGACACCATGTTGTTGGTTTGCTTTCTACAGAGAAAAAAATTGAAAAAGAATTTTAGTTTTTCTTGCACCTCAGTCGTTCGCAAGAACATGATGTTGCTATTTCTGACAGTTGCAAATTAAGAAGCTGAAAAGTAGAATGGCCTCTAGTGACATAAATATCATCCCAAATCTTAAGAAAATTTGTCATTTGGCTGAATTGTTCTGGACATATAGATACAATGATGCCATAAGCCTTTCATCGTTATATAATAAATAACACAGGATCGTATCACTAATTACTGATGTCTGAGGTGAAGGCCAGAGTCTCGGTATCAAAATCAATATTTCCGCTAGAAGGAGAGCTTCATGAAAGTAATTCGCTTAGTACATGCGGGTAGGTGAAACGGGATGAGGGATGTTACTGCACCCTCCAAACTACCTACTGCTCTCCCCCAGACACTTAAATTACAGGTCACCTCACTGAACGATCTCTTCCTTGTCATCTGTGTTGAAAGCGCTGTGTTTGACGCAGAAATCAGCTGATTTATTGAGAGTCTGCAGCCTGGAATAAGACACAATGTCACATTTGGTGTCCTCCTCTATAAATGTGTCCCATGTTGTGTGATACATAACTAAAATTTTCTTGTGTTGGTTTCCCAGATATGTGGATCATTATATTAAATTTAAATAGGACTAACTATTTTCGACAAAACATTTTCAAATTTTCTTCAGAAAACTTCTTAGAATTTTCAGGGATAAAATAGAAGGGTATGTAACACAAGGGAGGAAGTTGACAGGGACTTAGACGGAAATGCTGAAGGAATAGCAACTTAAAGACTCAAGCTTCATTGACAGGTTAGTACAAAGACGATTTCAGTCAGTGTCGCTACCACGTTAAACGTTCGCAAGGTTAGGTTAGGTTGGTGTTATTAAGGCAAGAAATAATAATATAACCGTTATAAATGGTAATATTATTATTTCTAGTTGGACAGCTTTACTTTTACTTTTACCATGATAAATATAGTTACAATGGTAACCACGGCATCTGTGATAGTCAAAGTAACTAGCAACAAAGAACAAGTGCAATGACTGTAATAGATGTGAACATGGGAACCAATACATAAAGGCAACCACAATAGTCAATGTAACCAAGTTAAAAACGGTAACCAACGTAACCATGGTAACCAATATAAACATAAAATTATAGTAACGAATACAAACATGGAAGCCAAGGTAACAAGGAACTGTGTGGCAAGACGAGGCTGGTCTGTGCTGAGGCACGTAATTAGAATCCAATATTGTAAACAACGAACGTGTGTGTTCTGCTACGAACTACACTTTTGCAGTCTTGTTCTTTATCATTTGTTCTCAGTATCTGTGAGTATCGGTACCCGAATTTATAACTTGTGTTGGGCAAGGCCGTGGTCTAGGCAACACGGAGTTTTCCTCCGGGGGCTTCCCCGGTTTCTCCGTGGCATCCATTCACACACAGAAGAAGGCAATGGCAAACCACTTCTGGATCATCTGCCAAGAACGTATCTGTGATGTGAAATCAACAAAGGCATTACTTGTCCAGTTATTATCACTTGGAAAGGGTGGAAAGTATTGTGAATGTTGTGTTCAGCCCCTTTCAGAAAAACCCTTATTTCAGCTTCAGTATCATCCAAGAGCAGTTTATTGTTCTACCATGGGGTCACAGTTTATTTTCCGAACATTTTTCTAAAACTACAACCTTTCTGTCATAGATTCAACTCGATGTTGTATGCAGAAAATTGTTAGAGTGAAGTCTAGTGGAGGCAAATTACCTTATTGACCTTAAGCAAGCAAATTTAATTTTCCATGCAGCTATTGAGGTGGAAGTGGTGGATTTTAAAAACTTATATTTCTATTGTATGCTCAAATAGGCGCATAAGAGTTTTGCACTGCGAGAGCCACCGGACTGCAATAGGCATATGACTGTAGAGGTAAATGTAGGCATTAAATTTATTACTGATGTGACTTCATCATAACAGATGCCTATGATTCGAAACTAATGTTTGTACATTGAATAAAATAATATGCATCAGTCAAGCTGAAAATATCTCTCACTATTGTATGGTCTTAAAAAGGCAAAAAATTTATTCTTGAACTGTATTATCATCCGCGTGGTATGTAAACACTTTCAGAATAGACAGAACGTAAACATCGGCTGCTTCATCCAACTGTAAGGCACAGAATGGACAGCTTTTCATTTTCTGCATGATGGTGGTTTATACATCACTTGATATGCCCTTAATTCCTTGAGACAATGTAACATTTGACAGAGATACTGTAGCAATTGCAATTCTTTTCCGAACACGAGCTGGCCTACGACTTTCATACATTGACCAGACAAACACTGGACTATGGATGGGCTTCTGAAGATTTTGCAACTCATTTATTATCAACTAATGATCGTGTCATTCGAAACTACGACCTGAGATATTGAGAACCTCACTAAACAAACCAATAGTCTCAATTTTCGTCGTCTAATATGAAGATCCACTAATATTAACATTTTGAAACAAAAGAGTTCAAATGACTGCTATATTCATGTCGGCTATGTGGGAAATGGCCTAAAAATGGCTATGTTAATATCAATGAGAACCTTCCTGGACATTGTGTCATGTAGTCTCCTAGAAGTTTACCAACGTACTAAAGTACTGCCTCCAACATAAGGATCGCCTTGATGGTGGAGGCGGCATGAACCTCTGAAACGTCCATCAACAACCCATGCCGTCATCTTCATACTCGCAGCCGAGAGAACCTGAAAATTCAATGGTCATTTTGTTTAAGATTTTTGTGCACCACATGGATATAACAAGATCTTAAACTCTTTCTTTCTCCTCTCATGAAAAACCAAAAAGGTGGAATGTTTAAACCACAAAAAATTGTCACAAATTTAAATGACACGAAGAAGTGCTGTAATGCCATCAGACGACAAAATTTGTAAAGACGAGAATGGTAAAATGGTAGGCCGATGGAATTCCTCAGTATCGTGAACAGGAAGACATGTCCCTTTAGTACTACTAAAATTCCGTAGTTCATAAACTGACGCTGCCTTGCACACGAGAGATCGCAACCTCAAATTAATTATCACAGGTCCGAAAGAGCTGCCGATACACAGAATTCAAAAGCGAAATTTATTAAATTTTTATTTTCGATAAAAATTATATAAGCAAACGGGAAAATATTACATTCTGCAAACAATAGTTTTTCAGAGTTCTCAGAGAAGTGAGATGATTTTTCCAGTGTGTTTATACGCCATACATAATTTTTTTATTAGTACTTCTCTCCTCTCGCATTACATCACACATCAGCGCTGATTCCAACCTTATGACATCGAAATAAATGTTGAAATCAGAAGAGATGGGAAGGTTGTCATACCTAAGAATTAGAATGATGCGTGGCTAATGATTTCGAATGAAGTGTCCTTGGCTTACTTCAAGGTGCTATTAAAGTATTCGCCCGGAGAGAAAGGGGAAAATCTCGGTCAGGTTAGCTCGCCGTTAGGCCAAGACACATGATGGGCGTTACTGCTGCACCAATCTACATGACACGCTAAAGGTCCCAGCTTTCTTAATTAAACAGTGCAAACATTTATAGGAATCGTGTGTCAGTACAATGTTGAATATCTGCTTGAAATTAGGCCAAATTTGACGCCGCAGGCCTACGCGTTACAAAAAATACAGCATAAAACACGATAGCAGGCAATGTATAATACTCGTACATTGATTTGTTTCTTTTAGTACAGAGGAAAGACGAGAGAGCGGAATTTTACTGTGCATCTTGTTTTGTTTTTCGTTAAACTTCACGGTACGAGGCTAACCACGTAAAGTGTGCTGCCATTTGCCAAATTTTAGACCATCTCTATTAGTTCCAGCATGTACCCAGGTATTCGTTTATTGTTTAGTGTTTGTGCTTTTAAAACACTTAAGAAACTTTTCCTGTATACTGTGAGAGCTATCTCGCTACGGGCCAAGGGGCACACAGGGGAGAGTGGGGATAGCTGCATCTCGTCCAGCCATTACTCAGTCACTACACTCACTGAACAACTTGGCTCACTTCTGTGTACTGTAATATGCCGAAAGAAGTTGGTTCTCCCTTGAAGACACACAGGAACAGAGAGGCAGACATTTTATACTGTTTACGAAACAATAAATTCTGGAACTCTTCTGTAGGCTTTGGCCTACAGAAGTGTATAAAACTGTATAACATAATGTTACAAATTTTTGCATACTAAACTGAAGATGTAACAATTCGTAAATGTTATTCAACATTACATTGTAAAACTCCGACAAACGCATTAAGTACAGTCGTTCACAATTAAGAGTAGGTCTACGTATTCTCTTTTTTTGTGACTGTACTGTCGTTGATGGAGTTTGTCTCCTCACACATGGAAGATTACTTGATCTATTTTGATATTTTGTAGGACTTTTTTGAACGAATAATCAGCCTGTCGCAAAGATCTATTAAGAGACCCAATTATTTTTTCACAAACTTCGCGGAATGAAGACAATGAATAGATCGTGTTTGGTGCCCATTCTTTATCCTCCAAACCACCTGACGTTTCGGATGAAATTTGGTATTTTTAGTAACTATACAAAATATATTAGTAGAAGAATGTATTTTTGGTACATAGGCCTAGTGGCAAATTACAAATTCTAATGTACATTAAGCCCAAATGTAAATTTATCAAATAAGTAACAATTTAATTTTAAAATATAAATTCACACTCTTTAATGTTAAAGTTTTCGATACGGTGACTGTGTAGAGAAATGCGAGCGAATCGTTTCTGCTATTATTTAGTGTAATTAATTTCAAAAATATGATTGTACATGCACCAAATGAAAATGAGGAGGATTGATGCCTACTGTGTCAGAAACAACACAACTGGAAAAGAGCTTTTGTTCGTTCCGGACTCGTTTTATAGAAAAATGTATTTTATTGACATGGCATTCAATCAGAGAAATAAATTATTTTTGTGACACCTGTGCATCCTGCCAGAGAAGCAGAACGAAATTCGAAAATATATAAAAATGTTATAGATCTTCTTAAAAATCACTGGATTATACAAATTGTAGCAACAATCTACTCGTTATACTTGTCGACTCTTTCGCTAACAGAAAATTGTGTGAAAATCAACACAGTTGCTCGATTATTTACATGCAAACATTCAGGGCGAAACCAAAAATTAGGCATGGCTGAAAATTCTCGGTCCTGTTTTCTTGCCGAATGTTATTCTGTATCAACTGAACCACATCAGGATAGGGTCCGAACTCTGTATTCCACAGCAACAGAAAATCTCTTGATCAGATATAACTACTACTTAAAGAAGATTTTGTATCACGGTTTCTTAGTTAATATTCTGCCTATATCTCACAGACAGACATTAATGCAGTCTGATCGATGGTTTGAATAATTTAACAAAATGTGCGACATCAAGAAATAATAAATAAATTAACAAATAAACGCGGCAGTAAATGAGAAGTGTCAGAAGTTTAGTTAGATGAAAGAATAAACAATGAAATCCGTTAAGAATACTTTGTTTTTAATGTACTTGAAAACACTACTACGTACTGTGACAGACGGAAGTACTATATTGAATGAATGTCAGGAGACAGATGGCCGAAGGAACAAAGGAAATAAAAACGTATGAAAGGAAGTAAGAGCAAGACCAAGGAGAAGCTGAAAGGAAGAATTTGAAACCGTATATATCTAATCCGTAACAAACAATTAGGAGTCAGTGAACACCCAAATCACGTGTAAAGAGTTTGTCGAACGTCTGACGAGATTTACAGAAATGTTACTTTTGTTACACACTTGGGGGGGGGGGGGGGGGGGGACATGATTCTTATAGTGAAATATGAGCCTCATTTAACACGTGGACAAGGAGTCGTTCCAGAAAATAAACTAACCTGCACAGCTGTAATTTAGGGCGAGGGGGTTATCTGACTGGATTATATTGTGAAGCAGTTACACGCAGTCCATACCTACATACCCTGTTTTCTATGACCTGTTTTAATATTATCTTCCCATCTGAGTGCAAGTTTTCCAATTATTCTCTTCGCAACAAACTTAGTTTTTTATTGGAAATAAATACTACGCGTTCATTTTCATTCTAAATCACCTGGTATGCAGAACGCCCTGTCTTTGTATGTTCCATTGTGAGAATGGAAAATAACTAAGTTTGGTATTAAAGAAGACAAAGCAAGGACGAGTGAGAAATTAAGATCAGCGTAACTGCGGAGTTGGTGGTTTGTAGGTGAAAGCGAGCAAGGAAACCAGAGAGTATGTAACATAAAAACGGATAATCCGAGGGACGGGATTACTAAGACACGCCGGAGTCGGATTTGTTGGACGGGTATGTTGAGGCGTATGTTTCAACAAACAAAATTAATATGACAGTCATTATCTTTAGGGATCCAGCGACTTGGCTGAGCCCGTATTCACGAAATTCTCTAACAAGAGTAGCACTTTCTCCTGGAGAGATAAAGCAGCCGATTATTCTCTGTCACCAACAGGGAAGGGTAAACACTTCAGTAATGAATGGTTCAACAGTCGTCTCCAAAGCCGAAGAAGTGGTTGACAGAAAAGACTAAGCAGGGGTAAACGGCTTCAGTTGCTTTTCTTCCATTATTTCTTCCAAACAGAAAACAATAGTTTTTCCTGCTGTGACAAGTTCAACAAAACTTTTCTGAAAATTAAAGCTCTTACAGGATATAATTTATAATAACAGAATACACATTTAATGAGCGTTTGGACACGGCTTCTCGGATAGTAAATGCTTGTTTCGAAATGTCTGCACATAATAATTTACACTTGTAGTTTGTATGTTCTATACGCAACATCAAAAATCCATAATAGTACTCTGTTGTAAATGTGACAGTTTTATCAACAGACCTGCAGCTTTACCACTCAGACACTTGTGCATTCTATTGAAATTCGCATATTTTTTTTGTAGAAATACATATGTACTTTATAGTCAGTAATTTAACCTTGTATTTCAATTTGTTCCTTTTTAAGAATAATTAAGCATGTGATATTTCAGGTTCTCAAAGGCCGTAATATTTTATGACATAGGCCTTCATTCTGGATCAAAAATAAAGTTCCCGCTTTTATACTGGGATACTGGGAACGATCCGTTCTTCAAGTGCCTGAGCATTGCAGGTTCAAACTTTTCGTTGGCTTTGATCTATAGACATTCGGTAGGACTCCTTGGACGAGGGATCGGCCCGTCGCAAGGCCTCTACCTGTACACAGGATAGCACAACACAGAAAAACGCGGACAAACATTCATGACTTGAGTGGGATTCGAACCCACGGTCCCAGCGACCAAGTGGCAGAAGGCCCACGCCTCAGACCGCGCGGCCACTGCGGACGCCTCCCGCTTTTATAAAACCAGAAATTTCACCATCCTGTTGCTGCCAGTTTAATATTACTCATACATAACACGCCAAATGTTTTGTTTCCTTTAGAGCTTATTTTACAGCCAAATTTTTACACGAATTTCTTATGTTGTCCACGTTTCGCTTATCCCATAAGTTTATTATTTAATCGCACAGGTGATGTTCAAGATAAATCCATGCTCATCATTATTCACTTTTTTCGCTCTTTTGCTATGCCATTGTTTTTAAGTCGTCATGTTTTTTATGTGTTCGAAATCAGTGCTGTTTGATTCTAGAGCTAAGAATAAACTGCTTGGATCCTGCAAATTAGGCCTACATTTGTATCC
The DNA here is from genome assembly GCF_000696155.1 of Zootermopsis nevadensis. Next base: position 605,768 of record NW_019059681.1, read on the forward strand.
GCTTATTCCATACAATAATATATGTAGTCAAATACAAATGGAAATGTTGACACGTTTGGTTGTTTGCGAATACAAATGTGACGCAGAGTGGGTATGTAATTCGCTCCCATACAGCATTAAGACACCTGTTGCATATATCTACCTTCTCATATGGAATATGTTTGATTATGAATTCAAAGAACGGTATGAACTAATTTCATGCTTCCACAGCGTTCTTTTGTGTTATTACTTTTCAAAAATGTTTTGCAATGAAGGCATAATTATGAACTCTTGTCTTTCTTGCTACATATTTATGAAGGACAGTTCTCTTCTCACGAAATTTCAGATTTTCACGGCGGTTAACTGGATTTCTGGGTTGTCATGCCATGTGTAATTGTTAGTATACCATAGTTTCAGAGAAACGTGCTGTTTCCGTAAAAAGGGCTGACGTTATCTCCGAAACATTGGTACTTACCTGTAAGTTGTAAAACCCAAGGTCCAACATAGCCATTACTCTCTCTTGTTTATATACGGCATATTAACGTGTGAATTAATTCCGCTCTCTGTTAAATAATTTACACCTAATTGTATATATTTGGGTGTAATTTTTGTATCATACGGAAAGTGTAAATAAGCGAAATTAGTGTAATTTATTTCAGTGAGTAAACAGGCGCAATGGTAATGAGTGTCACTTATATCCAAAGGCCTGATGTTCCAATGCGTAATCAGTTGTCGTTACTGAAATTTGGTTAGTTTTCTGACTCGTCCAGGAAAGTTTCGAGACAGTTGCTCATTTTTAAGTCGGTTCTATATGGATGTGGTTACCTAGACAAAACAGGATTTTCATATGCATTAAACACAAACTAATTATTTCGGATATTAATGAAACAACTTAAAAAATTAATCACATTTCTCCTGTGTGCAAGATGGGATGATCCAATTATTTCCTTTATTCGCATCGTGGAAGAATGACTTAAAGGGACAGGATCTTAGTCCTTTCTTACTTCTGTACCAGCCTCACCATCCCGCGGTAATCCATTTATTACAAAACTCCAGCATTGTTATCACTGAAATAAAATTATTACAACTGGTGCGAAGGAAAAGCAACTAATAACATTTACGTGCATTAAGTTTAAAATTAGTTTCCAGGCGCTCTTACCCAGAAGCTCATAAAACGAATTCCTGATAAGAGATTGTGTCTGTCCGTCCATCCGTTTCCATTCAAGTTTAATTTCCGATCGCAATGAAAGGATATTATTGTAAGATTTGCACTGGAAGGTTTGCGCCAAAAATTGAAGAGCATATTAAATATCTGTTCGTATCAATCTAATTAACACATACGTTACACATATTTGAAATTAAGTTTTATAGAATTTTCGCAAAGTGGGGTATTATACAAAATACGTAGAACGTGATATAAACTGTACATCCTGTTAAATTACACAGTTCTGACGCTGATATCCTATTAGTAGGTAATGAGTTAGCTAAGAGAATAGATTGCGATTTCTTGAAAACAAAGTGATGAGGAGAATATTCGGTCCGAAGGGAAAGGTTCCTTCCATGTTAACAGGAGGGTCGGGGAAATCACATAATGAAGTGCTTCCTAATTCTCTTATACTATGGTGAAATATGCAAAAACCGTTGTAATGAATTTACGAGTTTTGTAAAATATGGTAAATTTCTTTATTGTCTTTAGTTTGTTAGTGAGTTTCCGCTTTAAAATGGTTTGTCCTGTATTTTTAAACTTAACCGCTGTACCGTTCCACAAAGAAAGCAGCAGACTCTAAACTGAAGAATCGCCATTTTTTCTCGAGGATGCACAGGGGCGATATGTTGTCCCCTACCTCAATTCTCTGTTCTGCCTGTAAATCTAACCGTTTGGTGTCCGCAGGGAAGTGCAGCAGTAGGTACACGAAAAACAAAGGCAGAATTCTTTACTCGCCTTCGCGATCTCCCATCCATTTCACCCATAAAACAAAAGATAGAGTGTAGGGAGGGGAAGAGAATCTCGATGCAGTGTCAGCCGAGGGGCGAATAGGGGTTGCAGCATGAATCCTCCCCAATACACACGTGCTACCCTTGATGCAATATACAGAAATCTAAAAAAAAAAAGCACCACTCAGTTACAAGTGGGGTTGAATATGCGAGGGTGTGGATTTAAAATTCCGGATGCAAGGGCATTAAATGCAATTAATAACAAAATATATTAGTACAATCATCCATCCTAACCATACATTAGTTTCATGGGTTTTGTGTACGAAACAGTCTGTAAATCTATAGGTCGTCAGAGTGGAGCAAACAAGATGCGTGTGGCTGGTACAGAACGGTGGGGGATGAGAACGGATACGTTTTTATGCATGTGCAGAAATATTTTTAATACACACATACACACGCGCGCATACAGGATTAATTTACAATGCCTTCGAATGTTTGTCTCTAGTGTTGGTCACCTTTCAAGCTTGGTGTTTAATTACAGCGCTAACGCAATGTGTTTTGTGCATCAGACAACCAAAAGTTAGTTGCTGATTTGATTAAATGAAACCCTTGTAAAAACTCTGATATTGATCACAGGGATGTTCCAAACCGAAGGTATCGGATGAGGCATATGATGAAGGAAACAGAAATAAATGAATTGCGGGAGAACTGAGGTAATAACACCTTCTGCAGTAAGAAAAAAAAGACTGATGTTTTCAAGTAAGTGAAAAGGGTTCTTGTACCGGGCTGCATAAGAAAAAAATTCCAAAAGCATTGAACATTCACCCGTATATGTATGCGTTGTCTGTCTCAACTAACTCATATATTTACATATATATATATATATATATCTCGTGCAGCGCCTTTTTGTAGAGTCTGTGAACGTGTATTAATGAAAATATATTTCCGTAAATGTACGTTCGTGGATAAGTTTATACGAATATTTGTGTATTTGTTTATGTAAACATATATAAACGTGCGAAAATGTAGGATTTGAGATTTTCACGGCGGTGAGTTAAAGCTTCCACATACGAGCTCCGACACAATTTTCAATAAGCTGAAACTTCTTTAATTTCTGTAACTGTTTGTAGCAATAAAACCACAGTAAATCGTATTCTGTATCAGATGCAAACAAAATAATACGATCGCCATATACTAAAAAAATTTCTATACTGATTTTTTTAGAATATTTTGTGACCGTTTTATAAAACACGAAGAAAATACGTAAATAAAAAATAAGACCATGGCAACAACCCATTAATGTTACCTCACTCATTCACCTTCTGCTGGAGAAATAAAGCGCTTAAGTGAGAATTAAATAGTTTACCTTATTTAAGAAAGAATCACACTGAATATTAAGACACTGGCATTATTTAAATTATCTAAAATGACTATATAAAATTGATCCACGTACTTAAAATACGTGCCTTAAAATTATTACAAAACGTGTGTGCTTGCTACATGCGTTGTCCAGTAAATAAATTATATCGACTTTATCTGGTGACATTTAATAGAAATCAAACTAGGTAACATAACCGTAAGAGGTGGATATTTCGCAGGCATCAAATTACATTAATTAGTTTACGGGATAGATTTCCTTAATTTAGAGTTTTCATTACCTGAGCACATTAAAACGTTTTGTTTTAACACACGTTTATTGTAAAATACAAATAAACGTGGTTTAGATGCCAAAATTTTTCCAGCATATAAGCCTTACTAATGTCTTGAAAAAATTGTACTAACATATAAATTTAGTACATTTACATTGTTAGAAGACGGATTGGTGTTGACCTGTTTTAAGATACTATTCTAGACGGAACTAGAGAAGATAAGAAAACTTTTAGCCGCCCTAAACAAGATTAGAACAGCAGTAATTTCCAGAACTCTTCTTCGTATAGTTATTAACGTATGCAGGCAAACTTTGTACCTCAGTCTATGAATTTCTGTCGATTTATCGTCGTTGAATGACATTGAATATTAAAATTATAAGATGAGTGGGAAATAAGGTATAAAAATGCATGCATATCTTTTGTGTGCAAGGACTAAGTGGAAGAAATCACTTGAAAGGTTACGTTAGACAGTAAAAATTTATCTTAAAGAGACACTTCTAAAAATATAAAAGGATCTGAACTGGCTTAGCACAGAATCTTATAATGGCAAGTTTTTTTTTTTTAAATTCATGACGAAACAGCAAAGGGAGTTGTTTAACTAAATAACTTATTTAAAGAACATTCATCCAAAACACAGATAACCAACTACTACACTACAGGAAACTAACTGCTTCTTTTAATTTTCATTGTAATTCGTTGTCCATCCTATCATTAAACGCAATGGTAGAGTCTGAGTTTCTGGCAGCATCGTTAAGTAAGCCGCAAATAAATAAAACATTTACTCTGCACAAATATAACAGACAGATTTCATATAATCTTTGATCGGTGGTCCCCTGGAAATAGGTGTCCAAAGCAAATAAAGAATGGAACGACGAACTTTCTTTAGAATTTCTTCTTCGAAGTGGTGAGATTACTACGGTCCTTCAGTGGATACAAAAATTCCATAAAATATAGAGGATATGACAACCTTCAATGGATGAATTTCCCATCCCTATTACACGCTGTTACCCAATCACCTCGTAACCCTTCATTAGCTTACAGTAATAATGTTTGGTGAAGGCTACACATTCGTTGTCTCAAATTTTCTGTTACATCTTGTCGCCGATATTGAAATTTTCTCGGGGTCCTGTTATTACACGTTCTCAGAACATACAGATGAACTGTCTTTTGGGCTGTTGTCCGTGTAGATTCCATCGTCAGGGTAATCGCCCTCATAATGGAAATAAACACCTCTGAAACGTCGGTAAACATCTACCAGACTACAAAGCACAACGTATCGGAAGACATTCATCTTCATACTCGCCGTCGTGAGAACCTAAAATCTCATCATTCTCAATCTGTTTTCCCCATAATATGAAGGTCGCGCACCACAAATATTCTCGTATTTCTGGTTATGTGAAACAAAACTGCAACCGACAATGGGGACAGGACACAAAATGTACACTGTACTCTAGAGAGTGAATCTCATATTAAAAATTGAACATGGTGGAATTATAATTTATCTGAATATAAACTGAGACCGAGACTGACATCACATCCTGAATCAAGACATGTTTGGAGATCTGATTCCAAGTCACCCGCTTCGGATCGATCCCGGATTTTTATTATCTTCAAACCTAGGGCATGTAATCTCTTCCCCTCCCCCTGCATCTTCCGCAATCCAAGCATATTTGCATGTTCGAAACACCTAGCACCAGCAGTGCCTCTATTGCATTCAGCTTAATTCAGTTGAGCTTAGTGGCCTCCCTCATACGTCTCAATGACGTAGACGGTAAGACGCAAGGGTCAATCTTTGAGCTTGCTTTGCGTCGTACCAACAGCAATGTTCTTTAGTGCCCACAGAAACATCTTATAAATGTTCAGAGGTACGTAGCAAACCATTTATTTGTCAAAGGTTTCATAAACAGAAAAACGGTGATGACGATAATACAGTCTACTTAAAATTTTAACCACCCTTCATCAGTTCTTCGACAGATACTGTTTAAAAACACAGACATCTTTCCCAAACAATATTACAGTAAAAGTTAATAAGCTATGTATGTGGCCAAAACGAGGTTAGTGAAGTTGTGTGTGGGCATGTACAAAGGTTTGGTGTGTACTAGTTCGATTTAATTAATGGACAAATCCTTGGAAACAGAACCTTGTAAAACGTTGATTAAATTTGTTTGGCCTTGTGATCTTTACGCTTAAAATTCATATAGGACGATACTCCATGATGATCAGGAACAAAACATAATTTAGTCTATAGAATTCAGAACATGCGACGATAATCAATTCAATAAGACCGTATTATAATTTCATCAGTAAAGACGGATGATGTCTAAGCAAAATATATTACTTCCTGTGCACGTTTTCTGACAAATGTGACTGAAAGTTTTAGTTCTATCTTAAACTAATCGTATGAGGTAGAATTTGTGAACTTTGCTATTGCTACGTTTAGAAAACACTTTATGGACTCTACTATAACAGTTTCATCGCAGCTTGAATTATTTGAGCCTAGTCTGATAAATTAAAAGCTGATACAGTGATATTTCAAGTCTTCTGGGATGTTACGCAGTATAGTCTGTTAGCAATTGATCAGTATCATACGTGGTTGTTACTTTTCCCCGATTTAATTACGAGAAAGCAATAAAATAAAGACGAAAGTATATTTGCAGCACTGATAAAGGTATCGGATAAAACCAATTACAACCTTTCTTAATTGACACATCGTTGCAAGATGTTCTGTTCAAGAGTAGATCTGTACGCGTATTCGGAACAATCTAGGAATCAGAATTAATAAAAATTCATCTGAAATTATCATCGATATTAGAAAGAAACGGTTCAAGAATTGTTTACGGCTAATCCGGAAACATTTTATTCTGATGAAACCAGAAAATATTTGGATCAGAGCACAAAATAACTATTTAGACCTACTGGTATCTCTGCAGTGTAATAATTTAGAAAATTGTTATAATATATAATAAATATGCCTATAATTCTTTTATTTGTCGTTCTGTATAGCCCATAAATTATTGTGGCCAGCGATAAAAAGAATGAGACGTGCGTAAAACATTAAAGGAGCAAGTACGATGATACATCACACAAAGTTGCACCTTACTCTAGTCCACGTTCCTTACTAACAATGAAATGGTAACTGGAGCCAGCAAAGAAGACTCAGCGAAGCAATAATAAATCTCATAAATCCAGGGATCTTCAAATTACGCGGAGTCTGCAGTTCAACCGGATCAAGGCGAGACTTTCCATAACACGGCTTCAACTGTGATATTTTTATTTCTAACTGAGCTGCTCCTTAAGTCTTCCTTAAGATTAGGAATCTGTAAAGTACATTTAGTTTATGTCTGTTCCGTAATAAACACAGCAAATCTTTCAAAAAGTGGCATTTGAATTGTCAACCCTACGATGGCGTGTATAATGCGTCTACAAATTTCTAACTAAATAACTCCGTGACGTAGGTTTCTTCTTCAGAAGCCGAGTTCCTCTAAATGGCCAAGAGAGTTCCCGCTCTTTATGGACCCAGAATTTTCATTACCGTGAACACAATAACCCACCGCTAGTCCATATTCCGAACCGCATGAATCAAGTGTACAACCCGATATTTTATTACTTTAGGAATAATTTTAATAGCAACTTCCCATTATTGGCCAGGTCTTCGAAGAAGTCTGTCCCCTTCAAATTTTCCTGTGTATGCTTTCATCACTTCTCCCACTCACCCGATTCTCTATGATTTGATTACCCTAACAATCGGGCTACGACGTGAGTTATCGTGAAACATAATCTTTGTCCTCATGTAAGTTGCTGTATATGGTTGTAGACAAAAGTAAGGTCGGTTTATTTTCCGTTACTGTACGATTATGCCTATAGTTCCATGCTAATGCCAACCATGTCTTAGTTTTAGTTAGAGTCTGTGACTGAGCATTATTCTACTGAATTTCAGACTTGAGGATAAAACTATTTAGTATTCTACGGCGACTGTCACTAATATTTCCTATAAAACTCTTACCAATTCTAATTTAGATTCTTTTTGACAGCCACAAATGCCTTCAGACACTTTTCAAAATACAACTTTCTCGTCTTTTATTTAAAATTTTGAAAATCTGCTATTCTTAGTAGAAACTATTTTAAACATTAATGGTTACTTCAATTAATTAATTCTATAAGCTTCGATCAATTTCTTGCTATACCTTTCACTAACTTCCTGAGACATTTTTAATGTTATTCTCAAACTCATCTAACGCGATGTTATAAAGGTCTCGACTAATAACGATTTACTGCATTATTCAGATAATCATTAAGGATGTCTGTGTATGAGGAATCGCTTTATAAAACATCGCAATGTTGAATGAAACAAAGAGCTTGGATGCTAAGCATACATTTTCGTTCTCTCGTAACAAATTATTTAACAAATAATCTGGAACACAATCCCAAATATTCAGTACATCTCAAGCACAGGCCTGCCACTGGAACTTAAAGAAAATTAATTCGCAAACTGTGCTTCAGTTCTGATATTAATTTACAAAGCAAACTACTTTACTTGTTTATATATTTATACATTCCACTGATAAATAAAGATGCATGGCGGAGTGCTGGATGGAACTCTTCAGAGGTGGCAGATTTTTTTTCGCTAGTAAGAGGTACGGAAGTCATACAGAATAGATATCTTGATCGTAGGTCGAAAAGTTTTAAGTTTTGCATGTTAAGCAAAGTCTGCACTTTATTTCAATTAAAACACTGCTTCACTGATTTTTATAAAAAGCCAATAAAATAATTTTAATTGTCCAAAGAGAAAATAAATGTTTCAATCGGTTAAATGGTTCATGGCTTATAGAAATAATTTTATCGTGGTCAGTGCTTTACTAAATATTAATCAGGGAAAGTATTATACTGAAGAAGCTTATTTCCTTCTTCACGTACAGCACCTTACAGATGAACCTCGGTCAATGTCACAAAATCACTGTTAAATTTCATCAACCGTTTATAGACAAGTATATTTCTTTCTGACGTGTCTGTGCACTATATAACGTTAATTCTGATTTGCAACTGTAGTACACAGCTAATTATACGGGTGTATTTTTTTAGTTCTTCAAATTTACAGTAATTTACCATTCCGTAGAACTACTAAAGCAATCAGGGTTTAAAAATGATTTTACCATTACAGTACAACATTATGATGGCACTACTATGTAATCAAAAGTTGCAAAAGCTAACAACACTGCTGCACTCTTGTGTCAACAAAAGGGAATTTAATCATCGTCTATGATAGAAAAGGCCCTGGTACCATGAAAATGATTAAACGTGGTTTCTTTGCATGGTCACGGGTAGGGGCCCTCATCTGTGCAGCTTGCGATATGATATGATAATATTCTATATTACATTTCTCATCCCCTAAATTCCCACCCCTTCTTATTCTGTACAGACTACCATCCAGTTGAAGCCCTTATGACAGTGACTCACCCTAAAGCAATTACTCCCTCACATTACGTCACAGGGGATGATCCTCAAGATCTGCCCTTGTCTCGTCCGTCAAGCCATGCGTTGGCATTTACATTCTCCACAGCATCTCATTGAAAACACCCGCGGAATGTAATGGTTCTCTGCTACTACACTCCCCCATTAAAGACATACAAAACTGCCTAAGCGCATTGCTTTCCAAAATATTCTATATCGTTCACGACGGCTATGGATTAGATGCAAACAGGAAGCGATAAGTGGAAAGCTTGATCCACAACGATCGGAGTCCGCGTCATCTTACTAACGATGTAATATCCTTTATAGGCCTAAAAGTTAATTAACTGATATGATAATACTGTTAGAATAAAAGTTGTGCCCTTTTCTGTAAAAGCGGGTTTTAGGTAAAGCATTAATGACATTCGAGGTGTGTTTATTTTCTCTTTTATATGGCTTTTCAAGCTCACTTATGAAGTATTACTTTAATAATCCAAATTTTGGAAAGTTATATTTGTCCTTCAGCAAAATGTTGTATATATTATCGCAAATTTAAAATTAAGTTTCTTTATTCTGCGTAAAGGCTATTCTGTCGGTGTAGATAACGATAGTACAATTGAAATCAACCGTCTTCCCCAATGTTGCTACTTTTTCTGTTCCGCTGTTACAACAATGCCCTTGGGTCACACTTTTGGAATAATGGTTTTTCCACACATTTTATATCAGTGTTGCAACAATTACCCTGGATCGCAATCTTGCAACAAATATCATGGACATAATTGTTGCCTTTCTGGCATCATCTCCCCTCAAGTAACGTAAAGAACTCCAATGAATAAACATTTCCAATCTTGTTGTTACTAGCTAACTATGTAATTTATAATTTAAAAATTTATTAGAGCCTTCTACAATAACAATTCTCAAAGATTCGCATGAGCATACAAGAAAAAATCAAAAGTAACAAATATATAGGCACTTCAGTGATCTGAGATTTGTAATACAACTGTCCGCTTCTGAACCACACGCAAAGACCGATTCCAAAACTTCGAGGCATTTCCTTGCTATTCATTCCTTTAACATCATTAAGTGCCTCAAAAATGACAAAGAAAAACATTGGAGCATTGTTGAACAAACGTTATTTAATGGCTAAAAGCAAAGAAAACATTAATAAAATTGATAGCTGTACAATATTATTTTAGATCAGATTTTTTGTTCTTTGATAGGAATATTGTCGTAGGTCCATATTGTCGGTAAGAAACAACTGAGAATGACGTGCATAAACATAACCATGCGAGACACAGAGGAATAAGCGATGTGCAAAGAACGTAGATATAGTTATTAAATTG
>NW_019059681.1:616444-629692 GCF_000696155.1 Zootermopsis nevadensis
TGGGAACTAGAACCGATGGAACAGAAAGATTAGATACGATTTGAAAACAATAATAATGAAGACATAAATTGTGTATTGAGAAACTGTTGTTAATACCCAAATTCCCACTTTAAATTAGTATTAATCTGTGTGTTGAATCAGAAATAGCATATTGTTATTTAAACTAGCGTCACTTTGCCGAGTAGCAGGGTATAAGATGGCACTTATTTTCTTTAAAAATGTTATATATAAAATAAAATACCAGAAAACCATGAAACTGAGATTTTTTCCTGTGTCATTATTAGTTTCTCAAACTGTCCTTCAGAGAAGGGTAAACTGTTTTCAGCAAGCCATCGTCTTATTAGATGAGACAAAAGCAACTTTGTGATGCTACAGAATGGGTATATAATTACTTCATCTATTAAAAATTTAATTGCATGGAGCTAAATATAAATGTGTTGATCAGAACCTTTCTCTATACAACAAACTGAGATGAGGCAGTAAAAGAAAATTATTTTAAGGAACTCCGATATCAGTTGGATAACATTTTTCCAAAAATGTGATTCATAATAATATTTCAACAAACAAATCTCTTGTTAACTGTCACGTGGCAATTTTATTTGATGTGATTAAAGTTTCCAGTTTCACCGCTCAGTTATGAGAATTTACTCTACATTCTTATGATTATATTTATTATTATTATTTTTATTATATTTGCATGCACATGAATAAATGAATTGAATTGAATTACCTTTCGTCGTATAGAAGAACAAATTCCACTTCTGTTCAGTTTGAGGTGTTGGTACTCAGTTGGCAGAACTTATGAAGTTGCTGAAGCTTTTTGCTATCCGTTTTCAGTCAGTCTACTCTACGCCTGATTTAGGAATATTCCCCTCCCTTGTGCAGTCCAATGAATTTTTATCATTAGCCCCTATTTCCGATTTAAACATTTGTGAAACCCTTAGACGTCTAAGACCATGTAAATCTGTCGGACCTAGCTTCTTTATAAAGGCTTGTTCTGAAATATTTCTTCCTGTTCTCAAACTTATCTTTAATCTAAGTCTAACACAACATTATTTTCCTACTGTAAAGAAACGGGCAGCACCAGTTTCTGTTTTATAAAAGGTAACTGCCACTATTGGTAACCACCGACTCATTTTTATACTTAATACTTTTTCTAATTTATTTTAACTTGTTATTCAAGATCGTGTTTCAAATTACATAAAGTCTAAATTAAATCCTTGTCAGCATGGTTTTACAAAACCTAATTCTACAGTAACAAATCTCGTAACTTATCTAGATTTTATTACACCATTAGTCGACTCCCAGGGTCAAGTTGACGTCATATATATTTTGCTCTTGGCAGTACTTTTGATCTCGTCCCTCATACCCTGCTACTACAAAAGCTCAGCGCTTTTGGGCTTCCTGGTGGTTACGTAAACTAGTTTATAGTTAACCAGCAGGTAATCTCAGGTTCTTGTTTCTAGAACTTTTTAGTCTCCTTTTGTAGTGCTCTCTGGAGTTCTACAGGGATCTGTTTAGGGGCCTCTGCTTTGAAACCTATTCATTGATGACTTATGTAATATAATTAATCACTTTAGATATCTTATTTTTGTTGACGATATCAAAATCTTACATGTCATTAAATCTCCTAACAACTGCAATCAACTTTAATCTGACATTGGTTCTGTGCAAAGTTGGTTCACTGCTAACTTCATGACCTCAAATTTAGTAAAAGCATAGTAATTTCCTTCTCTACATTGATCTACAATTAAAAACTTTGTCAATCCTATGTAAGACATACTAACTCCATTTAAGACCTGAGAATATTTATTGACTCTAAACTTCGATTCCACGACCTTTTTGACTTCGTGCTTTCACAGTGTATTAAGTTGTTGGGTCTTGTTACAAACTTTAACATTTTCATTATATTCTTTTAACTGCTTGTAACCTTACCTAGATCAAAGCTCGAGTACGCCTTAGTCGTTTGCAATTCTGTTACGAGTACTGATGCTAAGAAACTGGAACGCATCCAGCAGCCCTTTGCTGCAGTCCTTCCTCCCCCATGTCCATTACAGCTAAGCTAAAACTTTAACTCCAGACCTACGCAAGAGGATGTATTGCATTGATGAACGTTTCCTTGTCAAAGTACACCGTGGTTTGAAATACAGCGCTTCCCTTCTGGAAACTGTCGTCTTCGAATTTCTCAGTATCTCAGAGACTTTTTATGTTCAGTTAAAATCCTTAAATTAAAATGTGTCCTTTTGCTAGATGCACATCAGCTGCTAACTTTATATGCAGGGACATCGATATATTTCAAAATAATTGTTTCCCTTAATCACATTTTATAATAACTGTGATATCCATATATTACATATTAGTTACTCGGTATAAAGATATATATTTTTTCCCCTTTCTCTCCTCCTCTCCTCACCATTGAAAATTTGTTATCATTTTAATTATATAAATTCTCTGTTTAGTGCCTTTTTGCTTTGCACATTTCTTCTCCTTTTAATTTAATTGGCTTAATTAAATGTAACTATTATTACAGAGGTATTTACTAGCAAGTTGCCTTTTGTAAATCTTTTGATAATCTGTTTGCTGTTACCTTTCTGTATTTATTATTGTGTTTTTGATTTCATCTCCTGTGCTGTACATTTAATTGGTCTTCTGGCTGTTGATGCAGCAAACAAATAGCAAAGAATATAATTGAATTATTATTACCACCATTATCTTCTTTACTCACTGGTTTTCCATATCTCATATATATTGCATTAAGAAGAAAAATTGTGTTTCTTGAAAAATTCAATAAATGTAAATCATATTATCATTCCAGTATCTTTCATGTTTTCGCAGTCTAAAAAATGATCAGATAGGTTAGAGTGCTTAAATCAGTTAATAAAAATTTGAGGACCCAGCCGAAAGGCTTGAAAATTTTTCTGAATTTAAAAGAAGTTATCAGTCTCTGAACTTACAGACGAGATAATTACGGAGTTGAAAGAGATTGCAGAAGCTATTCCTGTTCTGTTAATACTCCGGTAATTGGCTTTAAACGATTTTATGAATATTCCATACAATAACGTGTAATGTGATATAGTTTCACCATTGGATATGTCTTCTTTATAATTTTTGTAAACGACCATTGTGTTAATATTAATCACACCAAAAGCATTTCAAACCTCTTTATGGAGGCAGCAAGGACCTCTGAAACTTTGGTAAACATCTAGTAGACTACACGACACAACAACCCAGAAGACAGCCATCTTTTTAAAATTATATGTTTCCTGCCTTTGAACCACTCAAACTTAACTTTTTTATTGGTACTCGTTCAGTGAAAAAGTTGGGAGTGTGCGGCAGAGTTTATCTTAAAAAGCTGAGTGCTCGGCTGTCTAAGAAATTCTTCTTCTTTTATCGAACCAGTCTCTATGTGACCAAACTGGATTTTTCCTTTCAGAAATTCCGGCTAATATGCCGTGTCAGTATTTTATCTGTGTTGTGCGTGTTAAATGTCCAGACAGTCTCACGTATATTTGTTTGATGGCAACAACAATTATAATAATAGTAGTAATTGATCACAGTTTTCAATCATCTTGTTACTACTATTTTGTCCATAACCAATTTATTTCTTTTCTCTAATGTCAAAGTATTCTCAGTAATTCTTTCTCAGACTCTTATAATTTATGGTCTTCCTTCTAGGCGAAGGATCAATTTTCGCACCCATACAAAACAGGCAAGATATAAGTAGGAATATGAATATTGAAAGGTAATTATTTAACGTAGATGGGAGGAATAATATTAACATGGATCCTGAGGAAGCAGGGTGTAAGGTTGCGAGCTAGATTGGTCTCACTCAGAATAGTGTCCAGTGAACACGGTAATGAGCCTTGACTAATTGAGCGACTACTCATTTCTCAAGAAGTACTTTGTGTCATAGTATTAGCTAGAATCCTAAGTAATGTTAAAACGGTTATTAACTATAGGCGTGTTTTTAAGTTAAAATGTTAGTTTATGTACATAAAGACTCCTGCATTGAATCGGAAAGAAATTTATAATCAGTGTAACTCATTTCTGGAACTGGTCTATCGTACACAGTGTCATTGCATGTGCACACTATTCCACAATGATGTGGAGTAGGAGGAAAGCTGCAGCCTCGGTGTGGAGTAATTTGAAAAGGGTGGGACTTGACAAGGGGGTGGCCTTATTCCACTCATCATCCCCTTCCAGCAAATAGTCACTCAACCCCGGCCCAGCCATCAAGTGCTTTATTCCCCTAGCCACAATAATTCGATATCCCAAGGGGTGACTCAGGACTCAGAGTGATCAACACTACACTTATGTTAATAATAATTTAAGTTGCCAGTACTTGCAAACTCTAGTAATGGGCTGAAAGCATGACATGATATTTTCTTTTGGCAACGCGTTGTTACGAAGCGTGAAAGTGGGAGGACCACGTGTCCAATGCTAACGACAGGAGGGGTATAATTCTCCAACACGACAAAAAGAGCTAAACACCTGAAAACATATGGCAGACTAGTTACAAAGTGAGTTCTGGGGACTCAGCCAACAATATATATTGCTATGGTCTTTACGACTTTTCCGGAAAAGGGGTTTGTGCTACCCACGGCCACCCGTAACGCATTTGAAATTTTCGTTTCTGCTTTTCTCACAGTGTACTGAAATGTAGTTGCCTTTCCTTCTCTAACATGGTCGTGGACTCAGTTTCTTTGGACAAAAGTTAAATTATTTTTATTTTAATGATAATAATAAGTAATCCCAATAAATATTGGAGCAACTGGAACTGTCTCCAGGTCACTCAGAAAATTTTTGACCAACATCCAGGGCGAACACAACATTAGGGAACTTCAGAAAACTGCCATTTTGGTATCTTCATACATCATTCGAAAGACGCTATTGTAAAATATATAATCATCCCTCACAATAAAACTATATAATACATGTAACACATATTAAAAACAAAAAGTATTTCAGAAGTAGCTGCTGCATTATGTACCTCAGGAACAAGGTTTGTCTCGGTTACATAGAAGTAAATACCCTATAAAGTGGTGAATAGATGGGATAATAATTCAATTCAATTCATTTATTAAAGTGCTTAACAACAGCCAAAAAGGCCAATAACAGCAAAGCGCTAACAACAATATAAACCTTACAATACGAAAGCAATGAACTGAATATATAAATGTACAATATTAATTTATTGCAAAATAGTTAATAAGTAAATGAGCTAAATGTTATGGATAAGTAAAATATTAATTAAATTAAAATCAGTTCAATTTTGGACAAACAACAAACAAAATAAAATGTTATACTAAATAAACAATAAAAAAAGTATTATTGTTTAAAAAGCTGGCTGACATCAGTAAGCAAAACAAGATCTTGTTAAAGATGTCGATGCTCCTACAGACTGCATTGGCAGCAGAAACACATCTGGCAGAGGGACTAGCCTTCAAATTACGTTGTACAGTAAAGGTAGAGTAGTCTCTGATAACCCTAGTGGGTATGCAGAGATTAACTGCATCAAAAACAGATGAGCAAATAATTTTGCCTTTAAAAACATTAACGAGGAAAAGCGCAACCAAAAGCCTCCTCCTTAAATGCAACGATAAAAAATTTAATCTGACTAATATATCATCATAATTATAGGCACAAACGCCATTAAAGAATCTAGCGTAACATAGAGCCACAAATTTCCTTTGAATCCTTTTCAGTTTAAAGGAGTCAGTATTAGTAATAGTTAGTTCCAAACAACGGATGCATACTCAATTTTGGAACGGACTAAAATACTGTACAAAACCAAAAGCCTATCAATAGTGGAGAAGGAAGAAGTAATATACCGAATCAAACCTAGCATTTTTAGGCTTTGTGAGAATATGTACTTAATATGCTGGTGAAAATAAAGCTTACAGTCCAGTAGAACACCGAGATCTTTAACACATTGGGAGCGTGCCACCAGGTTGTTACACAATTTGTAATTAAAGTAAATACTGTTTGTCTTTCGGGTGAACGATATAACAGTCGTTTTACTTAAATTAAGTTGCATCCCATTAACAAGACAACAATTTTGCACTGAATGGATGTCGTCCTGTAACAGTTTGCAGTCATCAACATCGCTAATACTACGATGTATCTTTAAGTCATCAGCAAATAAAAGGCACTGTGAATTATGTATAGAGTCGCAGATATCATTTATAAATATATTAAAAAGTAAGGAGCCTAGGGTGGAACCCTGAGGCACTCCACACTTAACACGATAAGGAAACGAAAGATTTCCGGAGACACGAACAAAGGATTGCCTGTCAGAAAGATAACTATGAAACCAATCAACATAACTAGGTGATAGTCCAAAGTTTCTAAGTTTACCAAGAAAAATATTATGAGGAACTAAGTCAAAAGCTTTAGTAAGATCAAAGTATACTGAATCTGTTTGTCCTTGAGAACTAACTGAAGATAAAACGGAATTAAGGTAAGTAACCAAATTTGTTGCTGTGGAATTAAATTTACGAAAACCATGCTGTGAGCGGTTTAATTTGTACTTAAAATGTTTTTCCAAATGATCATAAACAATAAATTCAAATATTTTTGAAAAGTTATTAAGAATAGAGATGGGTCTATAATTACTAACAATGGAACTCTTTCCTTTTTTAAACACAGGAACAATAGCTGTTTTTGCTACAGGGACGGAAAGGTGGCACTAGTTAGGCTTAAATTAAAAATATAGGTTAATAAGGGAGTAAAAATACCAGAATAACCCTTAATTACTAACGAAGGAATTCCATCTAATAGCAATAATAAAATCATCTTTAGTCGTGTTCGCATTCCCACGGATGACCTATTAATAATTATATATCTATTAAAATTTGCTCCGTAATTCAATCTGTCTTCTCGTCTGTCTGCCTCAGTGTCTGTCTTTCTGTGCGGTTAAAGCCGGTCAGCAATAACGAGTACTTTAGATGAATACCTAAATGTGTTGATGCTCGCGGAAGTAACTGGATGGGGAATCTTCAAGTTACCTTTGTTGCTAAGGTTGGTTGTTGTGGTCACCTTGGTTAAAATACAAAGAACAGATTCTTGAATTCGCCAAAACTGTTACGCTAGGCGTATAATTTCTAACTTCTTTACGTTACATTATCGTTGTCATGATTAGAAACGTAAAAGCATCCATTATTTTGTAGCAGCTTATCGTATTATCAGCCTAGCTTGCTGCAACAGAATGTTGACTTTCATATTGTTTTGTTGTGATCATGAATGATGTGTTGCTAGAGAATGGCTTACGATACTTTTAAACCTCATACGACAAGTGTTTACAGGGTAGAGAAAACTATATAATGAGACCCATCATTTGTCTTCTGATCAAATAGTATTAGAAGATCGAATGAAGGAGAGAAAGTCCATACAGACTACAAGCATAGGGGGGAATATTTCTAATATAAAAATGGATTTTATGGAAACAGGGTTGGAGGGTGTGGATTAGATTCATCTGGCTTAGAATAGAGATCGATGGCAGGCTCTTGTGAAAACAGGAACAAAACTTTTGTTTTCTGTAAAATGCGGGGTATGTCTTTATTGGCTAAGTGTACTACTAGCTGCTTGAGTTCCATGGAGTTAGTTACATGACAAGAGCTCAGAAGAAGCGAAAAACGAGTGGACGTTTTGAACATGTTTAACTACATTAAAAGTAAATCCTGAGGACATGTAATATTTTGAATGAAATGTTGAAGCGACAGAAATCTTGAAAGGAAAAACGCACTTGCAATAAAATACACAGGTTAAATTATGTACTGTACTTCCATTTATTCATAAAAAACAAAATCTACTTCCTCATTTTGACTAAAAGATTAGAAAGGCCCGTTAGAAAACACGGTTACATGTTATAGGTCATTCACTTAAGTTGATATTCGCAACGAATGTTCCAGGAAAGACACGTTATTCCCTTATATGTAAATACGCTGTAGCAATGACAGCAAAATTCTGTTATAAGTCGAAGGGGCCACAGTTATAGATGCGCCATACTACAAGAAAATGTCCACGTTATGTCGTCTGCAAGAGTTAGGCCTGCTTCATAGAACGAATGTTACGTCAGAAAAATGTATTCCATTTTTCTTTTTCGAACTTTAGCGATCGACTCTCCTGTTTCTTGTTCAAGAGTTTCGGGGTCGATTCTCGGCCTGGAAACCGGCTATCTTGAATGAGGAACTCTTGATTCCCCTCCCCCTCCGCAGCCAAATGCTTAAGCAGACCACGACCTGTTCCTTCCAAACATTTCTTTACTAGCCATTCGTGATTTGTGCCTACTTCATTTCCATGTAGCTGTGCAAATGTCTACGGTTTTTAAGCTAAGCGAAGGGATGAATGGTTGTAATTGTAAGGACATTATGTTAAGAGACAAATATTCAAACTTTTATAAATCAAGTACAATTCACATATACGAAATAAATTGTGTAGTTCCTGCACTGCTAAATGACAAATCTAACAGACACAAGCTTATAAAAATAAGAAACTCTCAGAAGAGGAGTGGCTATTGAAAAGGTGTGAAACTGGAAAATTATATGGATCAGGCTATTAGGTAGGATAAGGAAATATAAAATGTGTAAATGAGATTAGAATTTTATTATGTGAAGGACTGAGGTATAAATCTGTCCATGTGTATACTTTGTTATCATTAGACATGCAAAGAAGGTAAGTTCTGGAAAATAGCGTAAGACACAAAGTCACGATTAGGCTTATTAACATTCTTGTCTAAATATCTGTACACATTTAAGTAGTAGAGAAAAACTCCCATTTTACCTAACGTCAAACCCTCGGCCATAGCCATAAATTTCAATCGAGAATGGATTATGATCCTTCGATCTTGAAATAGCACCTCGTCGTTTTATTCATCCTTGTGCAATGACTGGGCTACAGGCTAAATAAGTTTAGTTTGAAGGGATTTTCCTACTCCATACACTGTCCATATGAGTCCCGCCCAATATCCTACCGGTGGCTCATTCGCTGGGGGTTAAATAGCCGGGGCATGTGTAGGGTACAAGCCCAAACTTATAGATTCAATGAATATACATAGCAGTTTTCAAGACCATATGTTTGAAAATTGATGCATTCATTTACATAATATTTCACAATATAACCGATAAATTCTGTAGAGCTACATTCTCCAAGATTAGTGTTTATCATATGTAAGGTTTCTTTCGGTACTTCTGCTTTTCGCAATCCAAAAACTGATGATCAAGATATTAGTCATTTAATTATACAGATGGGTAGTTGAAACATTCATCTCTTCATATACATAACTTTGCAGCGAAGCCCTTTGATACACATCCGGATGCCACGTTATTCATTCCATTAGGGTCGACAAGATAAAATGTGTGACATCGTGGATTGATAAATAGCAATGCCTCTTCCTGGTGACACTAAAATCCTCTTGCAGACGCCATTTTTCTAATCCAGGGTCGCGTTGTAATAGATTCCTCTGGACTAATACCCCATCTATCTAAAGAGTCGGATGACTGGCCGTAAAGTGCTTTCCTGTCACTTGTAATTTGCATAGTATTTCCACCGCACTACCTCCCCTTCTACACCCACATTTTGTGCTTTTTATATTCTAAATTAATTACACTAAAAATACCACTTCAATTTTTATCATCCTGTGTAAAATAATTGGGTGGATTTATTTGTAGGTACACATAAATAAGTCGGGATACGAAGTAAGTGCACTCAGTTTGAGCTGTATCATTGTTAGTGAGGGGGAAATTTACTACAAAATCTTGCCTTTCTCCCATAACTTCTGCTATTATAAATTTCGTGGCCTTCGTGTTATTCCATACGGACCGTGTGTTCTATACCACAAAAGTGTCATTTTTCATAATCAATGTGTGACTTCGAAATAGCGATTGCCGATCGTAAACTAAATTATAATGGAAACAGTATTGGCAAGGGCTAATTTGCTTGAAGCAGCAACAAAACTTTGGGTGTCATCAGTTTATATGGAGAGTCATCTGACAAACAGCACTTTGTCTAATTACAGTCTTACAAAGCGTTCAGTGAATCAGATTATATCAGCCTACCTGTACTCTGAGAACCTTGCGCACATTTCCATATGAAAGTTAAAAAAGTTGAGTGTGAAACATTTGCTTTTCTGTCCTTTCATCGTCCGCATTGTCCGCATTTAACAATTCGAAAACCTGTGAAAGGATTTTTGTGAAATTTATTGTTGGTGAGTTGTACCAAAATTCGAACAACGAGAATTTTACATGAATATCAACTTTCGATTTTGCCCGGCGCTGAAGTGATTCGGTGTGGAATCCCGCACGAGGAACACCCAACCGGGGAATCCCTGTGAAAGAAAGATTGCAAATATCCGATCTCAGTGGTCGAACGTTCTTAGTCCCACGAACATGGGAATCGTGGGCTCGAATCTTATCGAGGCATGAACAAGAATCCAAGTTTCCCATTTGTGCTGTCCTGTGTAAACAAACGCCTTGCGATTGGTCGAATTTCCTTCTAAGATGTCATAACGAATACAACAGAAGATAAACAAACTGACATTACATTATTTAGAAATTTAAAGTCTCATAGTACCTATTAACAGCATCCAGTATTCAAAATTAAAGTGTTCCATGTCGGACGCTTAATATAACCCGATACGTCTTCAAGAATATTTCGATACTGATGACGAGAGTATCGACTGAAATACTGAAAAGAAGCGCCATTATGTAACGACACTGTTGCTACTGCAGAAATTACACACCGTCCAATGTGACTGGAAGATGACCATGAGCGATGAACAAGAAAGAGATTGTAAGAAGACAATCGCTGCAGTCGCCTTAACAGAGTAAATAAGATCACGAAAAGCAATAATGATCTTCTGAACCCTGAAGATGGGGACGAGACGTCGGAAACCACGAACAAGTCTGCAAAGCTTACAGCACAGAAAACGATAATCGATTTCTTCATGCCGTTAGAAAATCACATTTCATTTCATAAGGATAAAAGGTCACTCGGCCGAGATACGAAGTGGGTATCTATCTAATAATTCTACAGCGTTAAGGCTATACCAAGGTATAATATTTACAGGGTCGCTTAGTAATTTGAACGTAAAGCGTTCCTGGAACATTAACATCTTTTACTTCCAGCCAAAGTGTTCCAGAAAATTACTGGAAAAATTATTCATCACGTAGTAAACAAAAATGGAATTAACAGTAGTAAAATGGGGAAGTCAATTATCCCCAGGTAATTTAATATTCTTTTCAGAATCAATTATGAAGCAACTTACCATATTTTTGGCAGATTTAGAATATTGAAAAAACCTATTTGGTAGGTTATATTAATTCCTTCGACTTATAACACGGAATATAATTATTTCTTTAGTTCCTGAGTTTTAATTACTTATGTTTCAACAACCACACATTCGTGTTTCCATTTCCGGATTTAAAAGCTGACCTCTATCGACACCTCTCTAAACGTAAAAAAGAGCCAGCTGGACATTTGGTCGGTCAGCTGGTCTGAACCTTTTACCGCTTTCTGCGCGATGTTACTGTCTTTATACAAGACTAGCACACGGGTGTCTGCGTATGACCACACAAGTACCAGCAACCACTGATGTAGTCTATTGTTCCATCAGAGATGGAGAAAATATAGCCCGTGGAAAATTCGATCTGGCCCATATCGAGGTTCGGTTATTCTTAACGGGTAGTATCTTCGACCTTACAAATATTATTTTAATCTCAGGAAAAAGTGGAACATTATTAAAACGCAAGTGTTTGATACCCACACTACACGAAAACACTATTTACATTTGGACACTGCATTTACTTACAATTGGAAATGATGACACCGAGTGGGTACACTCTGAATTAATTATACTCGTCTTAACTAGAACATTTTTAGAGCCACGGATGTGCTCCATTGAAAATTCCCGAAGAACACGTTGCCAGTAATTACTTGACTACTAGGAAACAAAACTTCAAAAACTGCAATATTAATTTACTGTTCTGTTATCATTTTTTTAAAGAATTCATTTTTTATTTTTTAATTTGTCAACATTGCAAGTGGCTAGGAATATCGGTTTAGAATAATGTGCTTTTATTTATCTTATGAAATGCAACGGTACGTGATTACGACATTTGAACATAATGTAGAAGCATAGCTTCATAATAACATCATTCGCTAGGTGCAGATACAATTCGAATGGACGATATTTAGATTTATCCACAAGCTGAACTTGTTCCTACACTTAGGCAAACGATGTAGGCATTTTCGTAGCGAGCAGGCAAAGCTCCAGGCATTCTAGATCTCTGAACCGAGTAGTTTCACATTACGGCCGCCTTATCCACGTTAGTAATTTCATGGAAAATTGAGTACACCCTGTGCCGATATGGATTTGGCGAAGAGAAAAATCCGTTTCTGGCGTCCTTGCCCTCAGAGAGTCACTGAGATATTCGTTTCGTGTATTTGCTTGTACTATTTCTGTATTATGCACGTTGCTATACATATATGTATGCATGTATGTGTTTACACTCTCTTATGGGCAGTATTCTAGAGCCCTCAGACCGCCAGACGAAGATGATGCAAATATTACGATTCAGGGATTTAGCAACGAACAAAGGCCTCTCCATAAACATCAACGAATATTTTACAGCTTTCTACCTACAACTTTTCGTCTCTGACATCAACTGTGCCACGCCACGCATCAGTTCGTGTGTCCGTTCCTACATTCTATTCCCCAAGGACATCAGCAGAAACGTGGCGTGCGTTGGAATCACACCCCGAGGGTGAATCCTGCGCATGCCCTGAAATACGTCATAGCGGCTATCAGCCTATCAGGACTGGTTCCCCAGGGTGACGTTAGGAGCATGAGGGTCGTGGTCTGAGGGATGTGGAGGGACTCCAGTTAGGGAATTGTCCGAGCGATTTGCTTGAGGCAGAGCAACTGCGTGGTTGGGTACTTTTGTTGCTATAAGGTATACCAAAAACATGATAGGACTCTAAGGTCGGGAGCCTCATAAGACAGACCGAAAAAGCTGATGATCAGCTGAAATGTACTGCAAAAATCAGTGACGCTGACTGTAATAAAATTAGGCTTTTTCTTATAAATTTGAAGAAGTGTCTGACATGATAGGCAAGATTGTAGGTTTTCTTTGCAACATGTTGTTTGGCAGATATTGACCGACGTTTCAGACGAGCTTAGTGCCCCCATCATCAGGCATGATGAAGATAGTAAGCACCTCTGAAATTACATTTGGTCAGTATCCATCAGAC
>NW_019059681.1:638277-654957 GCF_000696155.1 Zootermopsis nevadensis
GACTGGTATAAACATCAATAACACCACCTCAACAATAATGTTATATTAATAATATCTAGACACAACTTTCATAAAATATACTGAGAAAGATGATAAAATTATAAAATTGTAAAAACTATAAATAATTGTAATTTGAGTTTAAAATTTTATAATTTACACCTGATGACGGTTTGATAAACCGAAACATGTTGTGAATGTTCCGATGTAAATCGAATGCTCGATATGGAACATAAGATGATATTTTAATCATTTTAATTATCTTATCTTACTATTTTATTGTGATTTGACGGTAAACAAATATATAATTATTTTAATTACTTCAAATATCAACGCAAATTTACCTGTAAAATGGAGACTGCAAAACGCGAAAAGCATTTAAAATAATCTTCATAATGAAAGTTATTTAACGCTGAAAAGGAAAAGCCAGCCAATTTAAGGACAAAGAATCTCTTTAATATTTGCTGTTTTAGGTTCGTGCGTGTAATTTTGTTCCATACTGTAGAAGAGGTAGCCCTTTTACAAAATATGAGAAATAATCTAATGCAGTGGGAAATAAGGAATAAATAAGAAAAATACTTAACGTAATTCTTAGTACTGTGCGGCTGACATAGGCCAATGTTACATAAATGTTTGACTTGTAACTTTGTTCATAAATACATTGGGTAACACATCTTATAAGTAAGTGGCTGTGTCGAACATAAATCCGGCTCGAAAGTAAAAAGTGTAATTTCCTCTGAATTCCATTATAACTAGGTTTCGCTGTATTTTACCTTATTTATAATTAACTTATTTACAGAGCTAAAATCAAATTCACTATTTTTGAAGAAAGTTAAAGTGACATTATCCGTAAGGAGGTTTTAGCATGTTTCAATGTGTTAAAATCTGAACAAGTAAGACGAATGATACATTAGCACCCTTAAGTTCACTGACGACCCGCTTAAAGAAACATTTTGTAATGTTCGAAACAACGACCTGTAGCGGTCCCATAGAATTTTGAACCAAGTTTGTGTTTCGCTATTTTAAAACATAAATCATAAAACAGACAAACCGACATCGCAGAGTGACCCATTTCACGGCGCCTCTTGTGTGGGATCAGTAATGCCATTATGAACAATGACGCTACAGAGTGTCACACTGCTTGGGACATGTGTACTGAAAATTTAAAAAGTTAAATGGACTATTTATAGCGCGTACATGAAGGATTAACTGTTGTGGGAATCCAGCATTCGCTTTAAATTCGTTTCCTGGGACATGTGTAATTATCCACAGGTGATGCGGTGAGGCCAGCGCTGTGTCGGCTAGCGGATTACAATTGAAACTCATCGTAAGTTCCTCTGTCGGAAATAAATGGATGCATTAAAGCTTTTTAATATGGAATTTAAAAGCACATTATGTGAGATTATGTTAAAAAGGTACGATTCACATCAATGTGTAAATGTGTTAAAGGAATCAGTACACATTGTAAACGTCTTTGTTTTAAAGTTGTACATCTTCAGTACATGTGAATTTGTTTTACAAAATTCTCTCATCAGGGTAAGAAAATTTTAAAAGAAGCACGATATATAAGTCATCTATAAAACGTTTAGCTAAATAAGGAAGTTATGACAGACTTTTATAATTATGGTCATAAAATCCTAGAAGTTATAACTTTGGATACGTTACGTATGCTCTGCACATATATCCAACCAAGTGTTTCTTTAAGAATTTGTAAATTCAAATGCAAAAATAAAATACAAAAATAATTTTATTTTCCAATCTTGTCTCTATATAACCATTCTTGCAAAATTTTATTCTGAATTTCAGACACAAGTTTCATAACATCTTCAGACCTTTCACCTCTCACGTCTGTATGCTACGATGAAATGTCATCACATTCAGAACAAAAACACAAGCAATTCCTTTTGTGTAGAACAACATTTAATTCTTAAATAGGTTCAGAAAACGTAGGAGATCAAGGTTAGTCTTATGATACACACTCTATATCGAGAGTATCGTACCAGAACGATTTATCAACATATTTGCATAATCGGGGATATTTCGTCGAACACCATAAAATGGTGGGATGTAGTTTGTCGTGTCGAATGATATGATGCTGATGGTTCTCTACAGGCATACGGACAGTTTATGTGGGCGTGTAAATTCTATTAATGTACATTTTACGGAACAAATAAATGTAAGAATTTAGTCTCCTCTAAATCAGTAAATTTGTTTATAAACCCTTCTAGTATGATGCACTTCATATGTATGTTTGTAACTGCCAAATTGAGATTTAACAAAGAAAGACAAAATTCCATCTCCAAGACCTACAATATTCAAGTACAAAGATTTTTCTGTCGATCTAGATCCAAGAAAGTTGATACATTTACTCCTCATGACGACTGGCGATACATTATACCTACTTCCGTCTTAAATGTTATATTTAAATAGTGTTCTTTTCGCGGGAGGCAACAAATTCATAAGCCCACCTAACTAACTAACAAATTTCCTGGTATCAGAACCCGCAGATCCAACACTGACAACACCAAAGCCCGCCACCGACCACGATCCTGAGTCAATTCCATTTATTTACCAACATCACAGCTCACCTACATGCATGCTACATGTCCAGCCCATCGGAGCTTCCTAGATTTCACTATCGTCACTATGCTAATTCCCTATATAATTCATGCAGCTCCTCGGTGTGCAAAATTCTAAATTCCCCACTTATTTCATCCTTCGTATTTCCAGATATCTTCTTGAGCACCTTGCTTTGAAGCAAAATTATTGTTTGAATTAAATAAAAACAAGCGTTCCCCGAATGTATTTTACTTAAATTTCATCACAGACCTCATTTATATTTATTATTGTTGTCCCAGATACTTAAATTTTGAAACATTTCCAATTGACATGCTACTCATTATGTTCCGCCTTTGTTACTGATGATCATCGCGTATTACGCCCATGTATTCAGTTTTGTCTACATTTACTTCTAGGCCCATTTCCTTGCTAGCCTGTAGGAGAGTTTCTGCACTTTTGGTTATGGTACCCAAGATATTCCCCAGCAGATTGACATCATCAGCATAGGCAAGGACCTGGTTCAGACCATTTAATTCGAGCCCTTACTGATTCCCTCTGTCCATCCTGATGACATATTCTGGAGCAAAATTAAAAAGCATTGGGGCTAAAGCATCCCCCTGTTTTAGACCATTGTGCACTGGGAACAGATTGGACAGAAGGTAATCTATACGAACTCTACTAGATGCCCTATCCATACACATCTTAATTAACCTAAAGAGTTTCTTCGGTATTCCAGGCTCAATCAAAATGACATAGAGTACCTCTCTCCTGAGCCATATGCCTTCCTAAGATCTACAAATAGTTAGAGTACTGACCTATTTTACTCCAACTTTCTCTCTAATATTTGTAGAATGCAAAATATCTGATCAATAGTTGACCACTTACGACGGAATCCGCATTGATCGTCTCCAATAGTTTCATTCATAAACGGCGTTAACCGTGCCAGAAAAGTATTCGATAAAATTTTGTATGACGTTGACGAAAGAGAGATACCTCCGAAATTACAGCTCTAAGTTTTGTCACGTGTTTTATGGATAGGGACAACTGATCCTTTGCACTGTTGTGGCTGTACTTCCTGGTTCCAAATCGAGACTATAACTCTGAGTGCAGTGTCCTACCACCTCCATGAAGCAATTTCATTGGAACTGAGTCGATATCTGGGAATTCATAACGTTTTAATTTTCCAATGACAATTTAATTTCATTAAATTTCGGTTTCGGGATGAAAGGCTCTACTGTATGTACTTCAGGTTCTTTAAGTTGAACGTTTAGTAACGTATCAAAGTCATCTTTCCATCTATCTAGGATGCCGTGTGATCGTAAGTCCTCGTACACAAAAAAGCGACTCTTGTATGTGGATGTCTCTTCGACCGTAATACAATCCTTCAGAAATGAACAGTCGCTCTGTCACTTACGGGAATCCGATGATTCATTACCACAGCTCATTATCCTGAACAAAGTAGTTCCATTTCAACCCCCGTCTAACATAAGTTCCATTTTAATAATTTCCTTATATAAAAAACTCTAGATTGAATCGTAAATATATATGCTTAGATATGCTAATATAATAATTCGATTAGTATACTTGTACTACTGCGTATTTTGTACCTGATACAGAGAACCGATTCTTGGAAAATTTGCTGCTCAAATGGTTTGCCGGTTGGTGAATCAGAACACGTTTGGAAACCACTGACTTTGTGCGAAAGGTTCATATAGATTAAACTAATTGGCATTACGTAGAATAATGCCACGTGGTTGCATCATACCTGTTGATTTTTCATTCACGGGCCGAACATATTTTAAAACCGTACAGACTCTAGTAAGGGATTAGCACACACTCACTCACTTTATGGTGCATGAAATTATTTGAAAAGTCGATTGTATACTCGACTTGTCGACGAATATCCCACTTCTTATAGAACCCGAAGTTTCATCACCGTGTTCACAAAATCCCACCACCGGGCTCTATCATCAGCCAGTTGCATCCAGTTCGCTCCATCGATTCCAATCTTCCTAAGGTCTATCTTAACATTATCCTTCCACCTACGCCTAGGTCTCACCAGCGGTCTCCTCCCTTCAGGCTTCAACTGATATCAAACTGCCATAAAATCATCCACTTCTCTTACTGGCCAGTTAATAAGATAATATTGAGATATATTGTCCAATATGATTGCATGTAGCTGGTACACAATGTTTTATCATGTTTTAGTCGGTAGAAATTCCAGTATATCTGTGCTTACAGTTAACACAGTTAACAATGAAATATCAGCTGTTTATAATGTGTCGTTTTATGTAACCATTGAGTGTTATAATGATGGCAATTAACATGTCATTTCTTTTCCATTTCAATAACGAAATTGCAGCCCACCATAAAAACAAGTATTTGTGATGTTGCTGCTTGGAATGGCTTCTAAGCGGTCTCTCCCTCACTTTTCAATGCAATTATTTCACATTGCTGGTTCTCGCGGTCTGTTTAGAGTTTATAATTAATTCCAGCTCCCTTTCCAAATTTTATGCGCTCCAGTACTGTGCAATAAAAGCATGTCCGTTTTGTGATATTCCTTGTTTCTGTGGACTGATTATTTAATTTCATTTGCACAACTAGTCTGCTGCAAAATTACATGTAACAAAAAGTTACCAATTAACCAGTGGTCAAGACCGAACGACTGCAGAAATAACTCACGATAGTGGTCTGAAATGTGGGGGGAAAAACGTCGAACTACAGGACATGTTCCCTTTGTTTCTACGCATATGCAAGTAGGATTTCTCTGCCACGTTTCCAAAGACAGACAATGACGAATGTTGCAATTACGCTGAATGCTGAATATGGAGTTTGCGATAAAAACGATCTACGTCCACCCTACAAACCGCTGCGCATTACAAATTAGTGCTTCGGTCGCTCCTGTGATTCAAGAGGAATTCTGTTTCTTCCACTCGACATCATTTTCGCCAGCCGCGTCCTTTTACTGAACTAAGAGCTTTCAGTCGCCAAGAAACCAATTTTCATGAAATTCTTTGCGAACATTATCAAGTGATAAGGTACTCCACAACAGCGGCTGTGTTAGCCAAAGCTAACACTGTGAAAAACAGTCCTAATTTTGTGGCTAATTGCTACTCATACACTGGAACGCAGCAGAATCAAGAAGATAAAACAATCGTAAATCAGCTTCAACCAGACAACATTAACCGCCTCGTTCAGGTTTACGTTTTCCGTCTGTTTTTTGCAGGCGCAATTAGGGGTGGAGGTACGGCATGACCTTCGAAGCTGAGATGTTTGCCAAACTTTAACTGCTACACTTTTTCATTTCTCGTGAGAACCAATCAGAACAACGCTGTAACACAAGGTTGGAAGTGTGGAGTGGGCCGATTTTATTCGTGTGCTTCTCGGCCAGTTTCGGTCGGGTCAATTGGTAGAGAGCCTAACTTACAGGTGCTACCAAGTAAATCTTAGCGACGAGAGTAGTTCAGGGCAGACAGGCAATGTTGATACGGTATAATCTGACGTTGATGCACTGCTGACAATATAATCGTGTCTTACTGCTGCCAGGCTACAATTGATGGCTTCGACTGAAGGCTGCCTTCGTCTCGATATTAAATTGACTGTTATACATTCCAGCAAGGGACAATTAAAAAGAGGGCGTGCTGGTTTTTGACGTATCGCTTTTTTCGCGTGTTGCCGTGTTGTACCTTTGCGACTATTTGCCATCGGAACTGAAGTACGTTGCATATACTCGGTTGCGAAAATTTTTACATTCTCCGGATTTTGCCAACACTCTTGTAAAAGTCACTTGCCGCCATTTTCCCAGAATATCAAAAACAATGCGGTGGCTGTTGAAACGTGTGAGGTTCTCACCACGATGAAGATTGAGACAGTATGTTTCTCCGAAATTGTGGCATCTACCTGCCAGTCCACAAACCATCACAATCCAGAAGGAACATAAGCGACAGAAGTTGTTAACGTCTGACGTAGGCTACGGCTGAATGTTTAGTGCGATAAGCTTTTGAAAATACACAATTTTTATTTGGACATCATTTAAATAAAATTGAAAATAAAATATCAGTAGTGAAAAAATATGTTTCGTGACAATAACTCATTAACGTTTGGACCATTCAAGTCACTTGCCATCCATTTGAAGCAGAGTCTGTGTACAGTTTCATCGTCACCAAAAACAGTCATGGCAGAGATGTGTTTGAAAGTTAGCAGCTTCCTGGCTATTGTATTAGGCCTATATTTACACACACATCCTGTGCACTTCTTTGTTTTTAAGGGGTTATAAATTTCACATTTTCATTGCTGATATTGTTGAAAGTGGGCGATGCATAAAACAAAAGATTCGTGATATCAAATGTGAAATTTATACAGCTATATTGTATAAACATGTGTGATATAAATAATAATAAGTTGTCACATTAACTCAATAAAGTCTACCTTTCGGAAAACAGAATGCATTATACCTACCACCGCCAAATCTTAATCAAAAGAACACAAATAAATGTTCTTGTTTCTTACCTTTAAGCACTTTCTATCACAAGACAATATAGAATAAGGTAAACAAATGGATATAAAATAGGTAACTTATTTCTTGAATCGGATCAACCAAATACTGTTGAATTTAATTATGTCTGTGGAATGATTGTTGTTCATTTATTCTGTTCTTCGGTGACAAAACTTCCCTCATTGTTTCTTTGACGCGTTCACAAGAGTACAGAGGAAGTGGTTTTGTTTTGTTCGCTGACGACAACCCTCTCTTATAATTATGATTATTGCCATCGATCATTTTATTTGGCGTTAAGTTAAAACAATTTATCACGCAACTGTTCAATATAGTGCCACTGAAAGTAGATCAAACGAGATATGAGTCAACTGTGATTATGTCAGAGATCTGGGCAGAAAATCAGAGCTCAATGAATCTACTTCTGCACTGATGACTGACGTGGTCGAATCAAATTGAATGGAACATGCCAAAGCCTCCACGAAAATAATTTCATAATTTATTTTCAATATAATTGTCGGAAAAGATTGTTCAGCCCCGTCTTATTTACAGGAGAATTTTATTAAGCCAGTTTATCAGTCATAATTTACTCCTACAGTGATTCTGGATTTAATGCTTTATTTCGTAGTCTCTCGGTTTTTAGAGCGAAGCCCCTCATGGCCAGATCCCAAAAGCTCGTTAGTGCATTTAAACGTAACTTCATGCTGAAACACACAGTATACGGTATTAAATAAGTCTTTAGTGTCATTCTAAGAAAACGTATTCCTGTTCGTTTAAATGTATTTTCTCTATTCAATTTCGGACATAAGTGCCACAGGAAATAATTCATTCTTAACATTAATCCCGCCATGACGATTTAGCCACAAGAAAGTAGGCTATTCTTTCCTTTCCATTCCATCAACAACCTCAGCACAGCGATCTTGAAAAATTTTGAAGAGGGAAATATACTAGGAACATACTAGTAGCATCCTGTGAAGCTGTATTAGATGGCTTGGTTACACGGTCTGATCATCCGCGTGGAACATTCTGTACCTCTTGTTGTGCTAAGAAAAGTGTGTTGACAGAACAAAAGAAGAATTATAGTACATGCACTGTAGGATTGAATACTTGTGTGTTCAAACAGTTTATTTTGCATTTTTAACGGCTGGAATTAATACATAGTGACGGAAAGAAGCAAGATTTCTTTGCCTATGTGGATGGATTTTTCGTGTTCCGTGGCATTAAAAAATGATCACATTCCTCTTCATGAATCTCACGATACTACTTTTTTATGATTTCAAGACCTTCTTTGTTTTTCCATAATGATGTATGCTGAAAAAATAACGGTATATGGAAATTAAATTGATGCTGTTATAGTATATTTCCCATTCGTTCTGTAAGAATATTGTTCTATCACCCGTTTTAAGCGCATCAGTTTCTATTACTACCTTAACTTGTCTATCAACGATCACAAACGCTGTAATAATTCCTATTAATTTATTAAATTCTTTGCCAACAAAGAGGTGCCAATGACCACCAAACACTGATAATACATATATATATATATATATATATATAAGTTGTCACATTAACTCAATAAAGTCTACCTTTCGGAAAACAGAATGCATTATACCTACCACCGCCAAATCTTAATCAAAAGAACACAAATAAATGTTCTTGTTTCTTACCTTTAAGCACTTTCTATCACAAGACAATATAGAATAAGGTAAACAAATGGATATAAAATAGGTAACTTATTTCTTGAATCGGATCAACCAAATACTGTTGAATTTAATTATGTCTGTGGAATGATTGTTGTTCATTTATTCTGTTCTTCGGTGACAAAACTTCCCTCATTGTTTCTTTGACGCGTTCACAAGAGTACAGAGGAAGTGGTTTTGTTTTGTTCGCTGACGACAACCCTCTCTTATAATTATGATTATTGCCATCGATCATTTTATTTGGCGTTAAGTTAAAACAATTTATCACGCAACTGTTCAATATAGTGCCACTGAAAGTAGATCAAACGAGATATGAGTCAACTGTGATTATGTCAGAGATCTGGGCAGAAAATCAGAGCTCAATGAATCTACTTCTGCACTGATGACTGACGTGGTCGAATCAAATTGAATGGAACATGCCAAAGCCTCCACGAAAATAATTTCATAATTTATTTTCAATATAATTGTCGGAAAAGATTGTTCAGCCCCGTCTTATTTACAGGAGAATTTTATTAAGCCAGTTTATCAGTCATAATTTACTCCTACAGTGATTCTGGATTTAATGCTTTATTTCGTAGTCTCTCGGTTTTTAGAGCGAAGCCCCTCATGGCCAGATCCCAAAAGCTCGTTAGTGCATTTAAACGTAACTTCATGCTGAAACACACAGTATACGGTATTAAATAAGTCTTTAGTGTCATTCTAAGAAAACGTATTCCTGTTCGTTTAAATGTATTTTCTCTATTCAATTTCGGACATAAGTGCCACAGGAAATAATTCATTCTTAACATTAATCCCGCCATGACGATTTAGCCACAAGAAAGTAGGCTATTCTTTCCTTTCCATTCCATCAACAACCTCAGCACAGCGATCTTGAAAAATTTTGAAGAGGGAAATATACTAGGAACATACTAGTAGCATCCTGTGAAGCTGTATTAGATGGCTTGGTTACACGGTCTGATCATCCGCGTGGAACATTCTGTACCTCTTGTTGTGCTAAGAAAAGTGTGTTGACAGAACAAAAGAAGAATTATAGTACATGCACTGTAGGATTGAATACTTGTGTGTTCAAACAGTTTATTTTGCATTTTTAACGGCTGGAATTAATACATAGTGACGGAAAGAAGCAAGATTTCTTTGCCTATGTGGATGGATTTTTCGTGTTCCGTGGCATTAAAAAATGATCACATTCCTCTTCATGAATCTCACGATACTACTTTTTTATGATTTCAAGACCTTCTTTGTTTTTCCATAATGATGTATGCTGAAAAAATAACGGTATATGGAAATTAAATTGATGCTGTTATAGTATATTTCCCATTCGTTCTGTAAGAATATTGTTCTATCACCCGTTTTAAGCGCATCAGTTTCTATTACTACCTTAACTTGTCTATCAACGATCACAAACGCTGTAATAATTCCTATTAATTTATTAAATTCTTTGCCAACAGAGAGGTGCCAATGACCACCAAACACTGATAATACATATATATATATATATATATATACAAAAACAAACAGACTAAAGTAAATATATAAATTAATATATAATAGATCAATCAAATATTTCCCGTGTTGAATATAATAGCTAATTAAATACACTCCTTGTTAAAGATGTGAATGCTTTTACAGATTGCAATTGCAGAAGATAATATTAATAATAATAATAAATTTATTTATTAAAAATTGTAACTTATAATTAGGCTCTATAGTCCTTCAGAAACCTAATTTTAGTTCTTTGTGGATCTGAACGTGCAGGGTTTAAGCTAATGCCAGCACAGCGAAGTGTCAGGATACCAAAACACACACACCGCATCTATGTAGATACGGAGGAAGATGCTAGCGGTTGGCAATGTATGGTCGTCTGGCTTAGGAATAGATGAAGGATAAGAAGTCCTCAAAGACAGAAAGTATCATATTGGAATGGGTCTCCAGCTGATACGGATTAATTGGTCCAGGAGAGCGACTAGTATCGAGCTGTTTAAAACACAATAAACCTTCGGGTTTTATAGAAAGCGGGGAATGTCTTGAACAGATGAGCAAGTATAAGCTTCACAATAAGGAGCCTACTCCATATAGTTAGTATAGTAATAACGTTCACATACTTATTAGTGAATTAAGGAGAACTTGCTCAGTTTATGCGTAGTGCTACAAGTTTCAAACTTGATTGGTTGAAATTATTCTGCACTTAAATAGCACTTGGTACTTTTATTTTCTACAGGAGCTACATAAAATAACAAAATGAAATGTTCTTCTTACCTAAACATACTGAACATCTTATATCTTGAATTCTTGCACAGCACATCTTAATAAAATATATTTAGGGCGTAAGGAAATCGTTATTTATCATAAATCGAAAAAAGGCCATATTCAGAAAGCGGGAAGTATTTTATTCAGTTACTCTGAAATTTAATCTGAACCGGATCCAATTACAGAGAAAACTTTATTTTTTACATTAAACTTTCTGAACTACGCTCCTCCATAACAAGTGGTCTTGGGATATCATCTGACAAAATAACGACACAACAAGTTTGTGAAAAGGTAGCTTACACAAACAGAGCTAAATTATATTCTCTTCTCGTTCATGATACGCTAACAAGATAAGACGAATTGGACAAGCAAAAGAAACATTTTAAATGAATTGAGACATCGCTGCATGAATCTGTGGCAGGTACCAGCCTCCGAGAAAAGACGTTCTGATTTATGAGACCTATCGAGAAGGCTGGAGCAGCTGCAAACACAGAAATCGTACAACCTTTACAAGTTGCTCACTTTGCTAGTATTACAATGCACGTGTTTGTGTACCTTCATAAGATCATATGTTTGTGTCAAGAGAAAAGTGACAAAGGAGTTAGAGCAAAGACTGCAGAAATGTTGTTATAAAGTATTTTCTCAGGGTTAACTTGTCCAATGTGACGGGAAAGATAATTCTTGTAAGAACGAGAATCAGTACAAAAATGTAAAGTGTTCTTGCACAGGACAACAATCAGTAATTAATAAGCATCCTTGTCCAAAACCTACATTTTTCTCCACTGACTTGCAACCGCAATTAACGTTAACTTTGTTCTCGCCATATAAGCTTATACAAATAAGAACCACCAAGGGAGGTGTAACTGATTTCCCCCATACGCCTAATTTTGCACACGGTAATGCTATCCCTTGTAATAGCTGAACTCTGACGATCACTGATGTAACTAATACCTGACGATGTAAACACCATCTTGTGTGTCAGTGGAAGGACAGGAAGCACGGACGGTGGTTGTGCCTTCGTTTAAAAAACGTTTTCGTCTTGAAATACTTCGCAGCGTTCTCTTTTATGAATATATTGAATCTGAAAAGTATGAAATAAAAATGTTTATGCTACTGATGTGCTCTAATATAATGTAGTTGTGTGTGCTGTAAGCATTTGATAACTCTTGCCATAGTTAATCCGTAAAATTTGACATATTATTATTGCTGTTTTGTGCCCAGTTTCACATAGCAAGTGTTGCCTTATTAGGCTCGTCATAGGTTTACATATCCTTCAGTAAACTCGAATATATGGTTATTGATGAGTCCAATGAAACATAACACGTGGAAGAAGGATAACATGTTATGAGTAGAAATGGCCGTTAGGAACTAGGAAATGGGGTTATTGTGAACTTCGGAACTATTTCAAGTGCCGAAATAATCGTTGACAGAAATAAACGAAATATTGAAAAATTAGTCATGTTATTGCCTAAGGTCCTCGAAAGTGCACAAGTTTTGAACTGTTTATGGAAAGACTGTTTTGGCGAAAACGTCGAAATTATGACATTCCAATTGGTACTTAATCGATTTTTTCGCCAATTTTCTTGGCAAATACTTACAGGAGGGATGGTTTTGGTTTCATAAATGAATGCTCCAATATTCTCAGCCTACGTCTGCTGTGGGGACAAAAGGTTTCACAGCAGTGAATGGTACAAGTTCTTCGATGTTTATGATCCCTTGAACGAGAAGATACAATTCGCTCTACACTGTCCGTGTAACTGTGACGATACTGGACTGTCTGTGGTGGATTATAATGTGTGTAACGCGGTCTCGCTGAAAAGCAGGCGGTAGATTGCAGCACCGTCGTCCGTAGAAAGAGGTTCGCTCGACACACAGTTGTCACCTGCATGAGAGCTGCAGGTCATTTTGTGACTCCTATTCTTGTGTACCCAGGAGACAGCATGAAAGAGCTATTAGATGGAGTACTCCCGGCTCAACTACAGCAAGCTTCACAGAATGGTTCCAACAATTCCCGGGTTATTTCAAACCAGAGAAGGATGATCCGGTGGTTCTCGTGCTGGGCGGACACTTTTCTTACACACGAAATATACAACTGCTTGATCGCGCCCGAGAAAATGGTGTGCTTTCCACAAGATGCAGGCGCTTGACGTTTCAAAACTTATCATGTTCAGAAAATACAGTCTTGGCTAAGAATTAATCCAACTCGATTTGTATCTCCTCGGGAAAGCCTACCTGAAGGCTGAAATTGTATCTGTTGCAGTGATTTCTTTTTCAGAAGAACGCATGTTTCCGTGTAACAGAACCCGAGTTCCTCCTAGAAATTTATCTCCAAATATTAAATAGAATGAAGAAAGAGAGTACATTCTGCCTGGTACTAGCGGCATAGTCCAGCCGCATGTCTCAATTGTCACAATTCCGAACTCAGAAGAGACTTCGTCGAAACTCGTGATGCCTTTCTAATATCAGCCTTATTCCAGATATCCACAAAACAGCTATTCATGACAAGCGCCAATCATCTCGAAGTGGTCCCGAATCTCTGTTAACAAGATCTGCTTACAAGAACGAATTTACTGTAGACCTGGGAAAGAAAGCGCACAATGACAAGAAGAAAGCGGGCAGAGAGAAAAATGATGCTGGAGAAAAGCAAAATCAGCCACGCAATGGAAAACAGGAAGCAACTAATGGACCCACAAGAAAGAGGGAACGGGAAATTACACTGCATCATCAGATTCTGATGATGACTTCGAACTGTCCATCCTTGTTGAAATTGACGACGAGGATAATGATGATGACGCTGAGTGTCCGTACTGCAGAGAGCTGTTCTCCACAGACAAATGTTGGGAAAATGGATTACATGCATTAAATGTCATCAGTGGTGTGACGAAGAGTGTTTCTTAGCGGATGACTACAAGAAATTTATTTGAGTGTTATACATAGATTGCTGATGTTCTTAAATATATTTCAACACCACCATTATAGCATAACTGTAAAATTCTGGCGTGTTCATTCAACTATAATTTTTTTTAGTTTATTGTTTGTTTTTACCACGTCGATAAACTCAGTTTCAGTTTCACATCTGTTGGCACCTGTAATGCTTTATTCGCTCAAAACTGATTGTTTTGGAGCATTTGATTAAGTTTCTTTTACTTGTACTTCACAGAAGTTTCCGGTCCATTTTTCATAATTCAGGCCACTTTTTCTGGAAGACGGTGTGTGGGCGAAATTCGGAGCAAATTGTATCTACCCAATCTACCTTTTTATAAATTTCTTTTTGGGCACAAAATATTTTTTCCAAAAAATACCAATATGAATACAGACTTATATCACCCAGGAACGTACGAAACCTTTAATTTCAATTTTTATATCACTGTCTCGTTGGAATTCAAAATGGGTACCGAACATTTCCTATCGCATCCCTTAATGGGATTCTGCGGACTCAGAAATCAGGCTTTTGTCCGTAGAAACCATGAGGAGGCTTTATTTTTAACTTATAACTATGGAGGACCACACACCGGTTAACTAACTTCAGGGGCGTCTAAACTTTGCATTCCATGTGGGAAAATCTGAGGGCCTAGCAACCACCCAGTATCACTGTCGATACAAAGGCACGAGACGGCGACTCCAAAAGCTGTCTTAACAGCAGTGTGAATTATTATGACCAGGCTTCTGTAGTGTCGTCAGGCGATGTTTCGGCAAAAATTTGTTGGGCAGGCAGACACCTGACAGAACTTCTGTCGAAACAGGACTCCTGTTAGGAAGAAGTTAATATGAACTGTATATGTTGTAATACAGTTGCATACATAAAAGTGCCGAGTTGTGTTCTTTAGGGCTACTAACTGTAGGGATGAATTTAAGTGAACCCAATCTTGAATTTCCATCCTGAGAATGCCGAAACCAGAAGATTTGGTTTGAGAATGATTAAATCGATTGTATGCTACTATGATTTAGCAGTAGGTCAGTGGAGCATGGAAGTACGGGAATTTAATCCATGGTGTTGGCAGCACCGTCTGTGGAACCAACGCATACTTACGTTCCTCAGTTCTGATTTATGGCAGTGGTAGGCTACCGCCTCAGTGTAATTCACTTCATTAACATATTACTGCTCAAGAACAAGCGTAGAATAATTAAGTTTTTTTAAATATGAACAATTAGCCCGAAAATGAATTCAGAAGGTATCGAAAAATGTGTATTTCCTCCGTCTCTTAAAACAATCTCCCATTTTCTTCTCAACAAATTGTTTTTGGCAAGAGGATATGCCATGTGACGTTTTTCCTTCATACATCAAGACGTTTTGAAATTTGAATTGGAAATCGACCGACTTCCGAGTTCGAATGTCTTTACCTGCAACTTGGCTCCAAGCCCGACCGTATGTTAGTTTGGGCATATATATATTTAACGGGGTTGGTATCGACAGGAGAGTGGCCAGATTCTACCCTGGCGCTGCTGCTACCGTTAGTTCAGAAACGTTTATTCCGAAGTAACTGAAATCTACTTTTCTGTATTCGCACTTTATGGTGTCCCGTGGACAGCACAAGAGGGGAGGAACTCTAAAGTCTCACATCTATGGACTGAAGTGAGTTTGAGGTTTTGTGACAAATGCATGCAGCGGCTTCGATTACCTTCTGAATAGTTGACAGGTGGCGTAAACTGATATTGCTTTGGAAGAAAAAGGAAGTTGCCTTGTGTTTTATAATGCCGCAGCAGTTAGCACAGATCGAGATCGTGACAGAAAACAGTAAATCGCCAAAAAAGCTCTTACGTTTGAATGAAAGAAGCTGATAAAGCGTGTTTTTGCCAGGGTGTACTTAAAGTACCCATTAGCCTTCTACTATGCCCTCATAACTTAATATTGCAATTGATTTGGTATACCCAACAGATAACCTGTGTGTTTATGGTTAGAAAATCCGTCCGTACTCCCACGTACAGTCCACAGATCAGGAGAAAATCCCTGCTAGGAATTCGATATACGCGCATGCGCAAGATTTCGCGGTGAGTGACGACCGATCCCAAAAGCATTCATTCCACAACCACTGAACGAACAACAGACGACGGGCTTTCATGTGTTCTAATGGGTACAGCTTTAAGATTACCTCACAGCGGCACAGTGATTTAATCTAGAATATTATCGCAACACCCGCAGAACACATTAGAGATGCACTCACTACACGCTACTCGTAACGGCTTGATGTTTTTAGTCTGTGTAGTAGCGTAAAACTCTGACGTATCACACTTCCCACCAATAGCAGCCCTCTAGTCTAGCTGATAAGTAACATTCCCCCCGCACCGCACCAGAAACGACTTCATCATAGCTGGGTTTTTCTCGTCATCTGTGGACAGTAGTTGTCAGTAAATGCCACTCCGTGAGATAAATTTGTGAGATTGGACTCGGCCAAGTTGCTCGAGCAGTCAACCTCTGCGATAACTATAAAGTATTAGGACGGTAATACATGAACCCAATAATAACTAACTCACTGGAAACTATTTTTTCCATTGAGCTCGTTACTATTCAATTCAGACACAGTTATGACTGACGTAAAACAGATTGGCATTTATAAGATAGTGTAATTGCGTCATATTGTGAATATTCTAACAATTATTTATTTTAATCCGTCTTATCACAATATTTAAAATTTCTTATAATTAAGATAATAAAATATCATTGATGTTCCATATCGATTGATCGAT
>NW_019059681.1:658597-681166 GCF_000696155.1 Zootermopsis nevadensis
GCCTTGCTGTTGAAATCTAATTCTGATATGCCCTTAATTCTATTCATGATCTGTCTGTTTAAAATTCTTTTACAATTTCCTGCCTACTCGTTACCTAGTTTACTTCGGGTTCAACAATGACTAAGTTAGATTTGCGGTCCAGAAAGTTAAATTGACCTACAAATTTTGTATCCATGACAGATGAACGTGACGTCGCATGAGGTGTACCGCGACAAGATGTCTTCTTTTTCACTATGTATTTCTAATTTTGTTTTCGGAGGCCTCAGGTTCAAATCTCGTCCCGGAGAGGATATTCATGGTTTTCTGATAAAGTGTCGGATTAGCAGCTTGTCTTAAATTCGGCCAGGGCCGGTTCTTTCCACGCACTTTTCGATTTATTTTTCATCTGTCATCCCATTATTTGTCGCTAAACAGTTAAGGCTAAGAGGTCCAGTCGGAGTGTCGCTCTGCCAATACTTTAACGACAGTTATGTCAAACATAGTCGGCATAGGCTAAGAAGTATACCCCTGCAGAAACTTGGAGAAGTGGTGCAGTGTAGAAGACACAAGACACACTAAATTGTTTGCTCTAGCATTAAAATTCCGAAACTTACATAATTTGTGGATTGTCTATTGTATAATTCAACAATTAAAAGTGTGAAGTTGTCATTAAGTAACAACTTGAACGGCCTCGTATGATTCATAAAAAAGTCTTTCGACATGAAACTTCGTGTCAGGCCGCCCAGGTACTTTTATTTCGAGACTACATTCCTAGTAAACTACAGAGAGACTCGCGTATTATTGACTTGTTAAACTGGTTTGCCATCTAACACTGTGTAATATACAGGATGAGTCAGAAGTATGTTTACAAACTTCGTGTGCGTGTTCCAGGATCAAAAATAAGAAAAAAATGTTCCCATGAACATGGGGTCGCAAATGTTTCATTTTCGAAATAATAGCCAAAAATAAGTTTCAGTGAATTGACTTCATATCAAAGCGAATCCAGCTTCCAGCAAAGATTTTTAATTAACGTTTGGGCAGGAATTATTGGCGACATGCTTATTGGTCCACACATGCTTCCATCGCGTCTAAGAGGATCTTCATATCGGTGATTCTTAAGAAGACACTTGCCACGTCTCCTTGAAGATGTACCACTGAATACAAGAAGACAAATGTGGTTTATGCACGACAGAGCCCCAGCACACTTCTCCCATCGCGTCAGAGATCATCCCAATGAACAGTACCCTCAGCGATGGATTGGGCGTGGTGACCCAGTAGCGTGGCCACCGAGGTCACCGGACCTGACTCCGTTGGACTTTAATCTGTGGGGTCACTTGAAGCCCGTCGTTTATGCAACACCCATAAACAATGAAGACGACCCATGGGAATGTGTGCAGAATGCATACCAGATGATTCAAGGAAACCCTGGTGTGTACGAACGAATTCGTCAGTCTTGTGTACGTCGTGCTTGTGCATATGTGGAGAATGGCGGAACAACCTTTG
The DNA here is from genome assembly GCF_000696155.1 of Zootermopsis nevadensis. The sequence goes on from NW_019059681.1 coordinate 660,080, forward strand.
ATCATCTGATATAAAGAAAATTTCCTGTCCTTATACTTGGCAATAAAGGCATACATTGAAAATTATTTTTGGCTATTATTTCGAAAATGAAACATTTGCGACCCCATATTCATTGGATTTTTTTTTCTTATCTTTGATCCTGGAACACGCGCACGAAGTTTGTAAACATACTTCTAACTCACTCTGTATATTACCACTGTTCGTACCGAATTTCGAGTTCAGTGCTCTGGATTGAACGTGACCAGGCAGGCAGTGACGGACGGCGTATCCTACACACACGTACGCGCGCGCGCACACACACACATTCTGCGTGACCGTATCATGACACAGGAAATTAGTTCCTTAGCTTTGTAGACTGAATCGAAAACTCCACCGTTTCTTTGCATAACATTTTCTTGTTCCGCTTGCCTTTTTCAGAATTGTACATCACAGGTGATGACACCTAACGCAGAAACTTTTATAAAATTACTATTTTTTTGCAGCTTTTAATAGCGTTCTTCCTTTATAGATGAAATTAAGGGGAAGAACATAGATGTTTGAGAACAGGCAACGGACGAGAATGTTTGGATCTAACAGATTCAGAACTGCATGGTACCAGGCATTTCCGGAATTCAGTAATTTCTTACTGTGTTCTTGAATGTAACTGTCATTTGTTAACGTCATTCCCAGATATCTGAACTGACACATTTTGGAAGAATTTAATAGCTGAGTAGAATTTGAGGTTTTCACGACGGTGTGTCTGAAGATGTCTGTCTTCTGGCTTGTTGATGCGTCCATAATCCGGGTGATCGCCCTGATTATGGTGGCAGCAAGGACCTCTGAAACGTCGGTAAACTTGCACTAGACTACACGGCGCAACAACCCAGAAGACAGCCATCTTGATATTTAATAGCTGTCTTTACATAATGATGTTCTATATTTCGGTGATAAGACATGAACATATATACAGGCAGACCACAAGCAGGAAGTGTCCCGTTAAATTCCAATCCTACTCTGTTTCTTGGACCTTCCTCCTGGCGTGTTCTGTAGCAAATAATATTATTTATCACATACATGACATATTATTTAATATGAACAACTCGAGTAATCACCGACAGCCTGATGATAACACACCTGTCAAAACGCGTCTGTCTATCCACAACATATTTTTGCTAAGAAAGTGCTGTAAAATTGAAGAAATAAGTACATCTGTCCCACTATACGCCATGTAGGCGCTTGGGGTGAGTGGAGGTATAGCTCATCTCTTCCTTGACCTCGGCACTAGATGGGGGTGAGTGGTCAGCATCACGTCCCGGCCGCGCTTTACCACCGGGAAAGGACCCCGGTACCCATTGTAGAGGAGGCTGGGTGGGCCCCAGAGACGGTCTGGACGCAGAAGTAGTGGAAAAATCTTCTTGTTATTTCATTTTTTTAGACCCAAATATTCTCATCAGTTTGCCCCAAATATCAAATTTTGGTTTATCCGTCCAAACGAGAGGCGCATTTTTCTGTTTATTAATTATTTCATATGTGTAAATGTTTTGATAGTCGGCCACAGTAGCCGCGCAGTCTGAAGCGTGTATGAAATGTTTTCATAGTTTCATCCGAAACAAATTGCATCGAGAGTCACAAAGTGAAAGGATTGCATACATGTACACCCCTGTAACGGGACTTTGTACTGAGCAAAAATTATCGTAAACCAAAGGAGTCGGTTTATTATATCACAGGTTGTTCACCGTAACTATAATTCGTTTTCCTACGTAAGTGCCTATTTTGCTTATGGATACACTGCACATCGTACTGCAGTATAAGTTATGACGTGATGATCCAGATATAAGGGACTACAAATTCACGCCAAGGCCTTACCAGACACTTCGGCCTACTGTACAATGTATCCACCCACCTTTGATATTTACCGTCTACTACCCAGTTCCTAATATACGGAAGCTAGAAAGTTCCGTCATAAATCTGAATAAAAACGCGACGCAAAGGTGGAAGTTGACAAGAGCCCTTGGATCGAAGTGCTTCCTGAACGTGTCCTCCACTGAACAAATGACACCGCAGAAGTGGTAACAGGATTTTCATAACACTTCGGAGAGACTGATAATTATGAAGCGTAGCTGCGGTCTTGTCACGTAAGTCAACAGGACAGAAAGAAAGCTCTGTAATTCGTTCGTGATGACTACGAAACAAGTGAAAAACATGTTCACAATAAGCCGACGCTTTCCTATCTTTGTGGCACGCGATTGGTGGACTTTATAACGTCACTTATTAGCTAAGTAACCGCCAGTCACTATCCTAATGACAGCCTATTCGTTAAACTCTAAGCGCCTGCAGAAATTAAAAGAATTTTTGAGATTTTAGGAGAGCGGAAGAAACATGGGTGCAGGGGAATTTATTCAGTTTGCCTGGCAAGACAAACGAAGTGCCGAAACGTCTGACAGACATAGAGGTTTTCGATAAGTGTGTCATTTACAGCTTTATTTATGTATTTTGTGTGCAAGAAGAAACGATGGTAACTGTCTCTAAACTGCTTCGGAAATTTAGTAATAGGTTTTATTTCTTAGGTGGCAGCACTAGCTTAATAAACATTGTGAAGGAGCTTGGATTTCTGTAAAAGAAGACGAGAAACGACAGGATGGTCCTGGTAAAAATGATTGACATGAGATGTATGATAGGTATCGTTCTTCATGAGGGAAACCGCCGTGATTTCATTCCCAGCTCATTAATTATATTCAGTTGTTATTAAAACGACCAAACTCTGAATTTTTTGTTTTAAAAATTTCCGGTGAATGTTACCACTACTACGGAACTATACACGAAGTCCAGTTTTCATTTTATGTGCTGTACTTTCTCATGTCAAACGATAAACGTCATTATACTATCATACAATCATCTCGCTCCTAGCCTTCCGCTTGAATATTTGCATTCAGTCCACGGACATCGTAAACGAAGTATGACATTAAGAACACCGAAAAGCGAAGCTGTCTTACAACTATAATTTGGCAGCAAGATCATTTCAGTTTGTCCACTCAGTTCCTTGTGTTTGTGCCAAAAATGCGACTCACATTTTTTCGCACTGCATTTCACTTTAATACCAGCAACTCAGTGGCAATTGAGAAAAATAAAACAGGTTACGGATGACGGATGGTGCAGAAACATCCAAGTGAATATGCATCAAATGGCACAGGTTCGATTCCAGGCAAGGGCGGGATTATATGATTGGTCACCACGTCTAAAGTATTTTTCGGTCCCAGCCAGTCTCATATACAATAGGACCGATGGCCTCCGACCGGAGCGTGAAGCTGCACATCTGTCTTGAGTCGAGATTAGGAAATGTTTAATTCGCTTAGATGTCTTACACGCCTTCATGATGTGGATAATGACAAAAACTAAACTCTGTACTGGAATTCAAGAAAACGTCCGTCTTAAATGCTGCTTGTGTGATCAGTAACATAAAACGCTATGACTCTTCTTACGACTGTGTAGTACATGCAGCGTGCCAATTTTTGTTGCCATCAGCATCTGCCGATATCAGTTGTTAGTAAAAGATTTGCAGATCTGGCTTATGTGACTGAGTAGACCAATCAAGCATCAAGCTTTTTGCAATTACGTTCCACTGATACTAAGAAATATTGTAACGAAATAATTTGTCCATGAATAACATCATAAACCTAAGCAGAAACGATGGCTACGCATAAAGCTCTCAGTAATTAATTATTTTATGAACCAAACTTGATCTAAATGCGACTCGAATCGAAACAAACATTACAAAATTCATCCCTGGAAGTTTAAGTTGAGCATGTAGCAAGTAGAATATTCTCTTAAAACGACAAGCGTGAACAAAGAACACACGGAGTAGACGTCAGATAACATCAACAAGGTTCAGAAGCTGGTACGAGTCTTAAAACAATAAATAAATACATTTTGGATATGTTATAGAATAGCTCCATCGTCTTTCATTCAGAACTCTTAAACCCACTTCAATCATACGTACAATGTAAATACGTCGAGAAAACGCAATGTAGTTGTTTTCTATAGGGACTTCAAAGAGTAGAATAAAACGAACAGAATAAATAGCCAAAGCTGTAATATTAGCAATCCTCACACTGCAAGACTGTTAACAAGAGACAGATTAGTTTGAAATTCTGTAGAAAGTATTTAAAATTTGAGAAGCTTTAAAGTAATTAATACATCGATAAACTTACTACAATTTTGTAATAATTTGAGTAGTGGAGGTGTTAGAGATGATTTGTATATTTCGAATTTTACAGACAGAATTTCAGACTTCAGAAATAAGATCATATAAACGTATTGAAAGGATGTATGAAGAAGGTATCCTAAAAAGAATTTTTGAGTTGTGGCCCAGGAGTGAAAAGGGATATTGACATACAAATAAAAGTATGGTTTCACCAAAGGAGGTTTAAATAGCAATGGCACACACCAATGATTTAACCTTGAAATTTATTTTTATGAATCCTTAATACTTACTTTCTCTTCTTTCTTATCCCATGGAGCCGAGTCGTTCCTAAGAAACTAACAGTCGATAAAAGATTCTCGGGTTAAAAGGCGCGTCAGGTGGCTTAACGGTGAATAAACCACATCATCTGCCAACGTTTCGAGAACCATCTCTGCTCTCATCCTCAGTGCTGCTGGGTAACAAATCTGATCAGACGTGAGCAGAAGATATGGTTTATTTACCGTTCAGTCACTTGACGCGGCTTGTACCCCGAGAATCTTTCATCAACTTAAGTCGCCGCGATAGCTTCACTTTATACAAAACAACAGTCGGTCAGCCTCTCAAGAAGTTTCCAATGTTTTATGGAACCCAAAGGTTCGTCACCGTGTTCACAAGAGCCCGCCACTGGTCTCTGTCCTGAGCCAGATGAATCAAATCTATACTATCCTATCCTGTTTCTCTAAGAACCTTTTTAATATTGAAAGATTTGAGGTTTTCACAGCGGTTCTCCCACTTAGGTATAGGTCTTCCTACTTATCTCTTTGCCCTCCAAGGCCCTGTATGCATTTCTCTTCTCTCTCTTGTCTAAATATCCTGCCCATCTCATCTTCCTTGACTTGATCTGTCTAATTGTATTTGGCGAGGAGTACAACTTATTATAAAGCTCCTCATTATGAAACTTTCTCCAACCTCCTAGCAATTTATCCTTCTTAAGTCCAAATATTCTCCTCATCACCCTGTTCTCAAACACCCTCAGTCTACGTTCCTCCTATAGTGTCAGAGACCAAGTTTCACACCCATACAAAACTACAGACAAAATTATAGTTTTGTATATTTCAATCTTTACGTTTTTAGGCAGGAGACGAGAAGACAGAATGTTATCAACTGAATGGCAGCAAGTATTACCCGAATTAAATCTGCAATTAATTTCCTCATAGATCAAATTTTGATTTGATACGTTTGTTTCAAAATATCTTAACTTCGCCGCATTTTCAAAGGATCCATTAGCAACGATTTTGCCCTTCATTCTGGTGACGAGACATCAGCATAAACGTAGTTTTCTCTGTGTTTACTTCTAGACCAACCTACTTGCTAGCGTCAATTAGAGCTTCTGTGTTTTTCTTTATGGTACTTATGCTATTCTCCAATAGATTTACACTATCAGCATAGACCAGAAGATGACGTGTCCATTCAGTTTAAGTCCCACCTGATTTTCTTAGACCTTACTAATTGCAAATTCTAAAGCAAAGTTGAAAAGCAATGGTGATAAAGCATCTCCTTGTTTTATACCATTTTGAATAGGAAACGTGTCAGACAAATGTTTACCTACGGCCTTTACTATAGGTTTCGTTCAAACACATTTTAACACGCCCAACTAATTTAATGTGTATACAAAACTCATTGAGAATATTTTACAGTACTTCCTCCTGACTGTACCATAGGCTTTCTTGAAGTCTGTGAATAGCTTATGTACTGTCTCATTGTACTCCTAATTTTCTCTAGCATATGAGGAATACAAAATATTTGATAAGTAGTTTACGTGATCCCCAATAATTTCGTCTACATATGGACTTAACCTTGAGAGAAGAAAGCTGGATACAATTTTGAGGATTTGAGGTTTTCACTGCCGTGAGTCTGAAGATGGCTGTCTTATGGGTTATTGCGCCGTGTAGACTGGTATAATGTTGATAAGTGATATGTCTCGGCAATTACTTCAGTTAGTTTTATCGACCTTCTTGTAAATTAGTACAATAATAATCTTCTTCCACTACTGATGCAATGCTTCCTTATTCCATATATAATTAAAGAGTTTATGAATCTCAGAACGTAGTTTCACATCCTGCTAGAATCATTTCTTGCCGGAATTTGATCACTACCTGGCGATTTATACCTTTTCAACTTTGCAAGAGCAATTTCAATCTCAAATGGATTAGACTCTGGTACTACACGGAAAACAACAATTTTAACTCAATTGTTCTTAGGGCGTATTTTAAATACCAACTTCAATCTATGCTAATTCAAACTGTTATATGAATTCTACAGATTTATAATTTACATTTATCCCGCGATTAGCTTTATGGTCATCTTTCTGGAAACTAGTGTGACGAACTTTTCCATTTACAGCTACACCGATCTTTGGTACATCATCTTGGTCGCCCTGTGGTGTGAACAATTCGCTCAATTGTGTGATGCATACAAATTTCTCTAGATAATAGGCAACACTACGTTGCTTCTCCAGGATACTGACTAGGCAGTCAATTACAAGGGACCCTATCCTCGTTAACTTGACTTCCGTTTAACAAGTGCCGAAATTCACAGTCTGCTCTGCAATTTTTTTGCCGTACGTGACACTGTCAAATCCAATCAAGATTGCAGTGAATTTTAATAAACTGCGTGGGTACCACCATCATCCTCTCTTACTGTCTGCAACAATCGCATACCAGCTCACAAAAGCAAGTCTTTTGAAAGAGTTATTGATAACTGACTGGTTTCCATCTTTCGATTCTATTCGTGTAATCTACCAAGAGCATCAGCGGAGGCTGCAGCAGCTTAAAGAATTAGTTGCAGTTACTGTTCCTTTTCACTAAAATCTTCTTCCATCATCAGGATGACTGTTGTCTAAGATGTTACACCTGTAGTCTCGTAGAAAGTATTTGATGTTCAAAGGTACTCACCGCCTTTCATCATTTCTGTCTTCCATTATTCATTTTCCTTCGTAGATAATTCAAAACTCTCTTCTGGAAACAATTTCACTTATCTTCCCATAATTTATTTCATTAGTGTGAAATCGCGCTAGATTTTATTTACCTGTAATATTATTCTCTGATATAGTCGTTCCACTTTTGATCTCGGAGTGCAAGTCTTTCTGCTGCCATCAGAAAATTACATTCAGGAGCATAAACCGTCATCTACATTTGCAAGTTCTGGTCCAAAATTCTGATGCTCACGAAGGAATAATTTTGTTTTATTTTACTTTATTATTTACTCACTAATATAATTTTTTTCTAGGACCCTAGATATTATATCAGTCATGTTAAATGACCCGAATTTACATAAATTACGAGGAGACCACAGGGCGGTCATGTCACTGCCTTGTTACTCAATGTGGCGAACTTCTATGTAATTTGACTTCATCCATTATGTTTTAAATTAAAAAGACGTATTTACAAGATAGATACAGACATCCAACTGATACAAATCATTTTGAAGGTATAATTTCGAATTCGTAAGATAATTTAAGTATTTTAATATAAATTAAATAATAATAAATTATTCTCGTTTCGAAACGTTGGTATTTTCTTCATTAAGCCACCTTACACGGCTGGTGGCCCGAGAATGATTTATTATACTTAGTCGCCATTAAAGCTTCAGATCACACATAAATTAAACAAGTACGCAATCCGATAATTGTGGGTGAGTTTGTGCTGAATTACTATATATCTCCATTCACGACTATTTCCTCCAACACTTTAACTTTTATTAATGAAAATTATACGAATACGGTACTTATTAATAGCCTGTACATAGGCTTATATATTTCTAGAAACGTAGTTGTAAAATAAGCCATGTTAAATGACCCGACTGTACGAAGATTAATTTTTAACAGCATAAATCATAATAAGTATCAATTTGAAAGAAGTTAAAGCCCAAAAATTTTTGGAATATATTCCAATGCAGTTTCACTTTATCATGACATTCAATTCGTAGCGAGCGATGTATTCCGATGTGCATTTGTCAATATTCATTAAAACTCCGCTCCTCGGCACTGTCATAACTCAAATACAACTGCAAATCGCACTCTCAATTTTAATTACTAATAAAATAAAATATACGCATTAGTGATGAAAAACACACTATTTATCAACTTTACGACTCTATATAAAAATAAGCGGACGAAACGTGAGGGCCTGACACTTTTTGTTTCATAGATGAAAATTACTATGCACGAAAAGCTCACAACTCGTGTGATAAATTGTAAAGCCAAGTTAGCAAAGGCTGATATGAGGTCAGTAAGAGTAAGATGTGTTTCGGCGAAGTGTCATATGCACGGCCGGATTAACCGCTAGGCAAACTATAGGATCCATTATGGGGGCTAAATTAAGGGGGGGGGGGTGAATTAAACTAATAAAAAGGAAAAATAATGGCGTAAAATAGAATATAATAATAAATGTCTCGAAACAGAAGGATAAAAATAGAAGGAAGGAGTAAAATTCTAATAAAATATTTGGTTCGCTTAAAAAAACATTTTATGTGTGTGTAGCGAAGGGGCGCGACATTAAACCTAGTTCTCGCACAAAATCCTAAGTTTTTGTGTTAACGTATCTCCAATTTGAAATTTGTTTTTAGGTAGATTTCTCTAGAATATAAACGCAACAATATGGCGACCACTTAAAATTTAGAGACTACTTCCGGTTCCAGTTGGAAGGCGAAAATTATTAAGCCTCTGAAGCTAGGGGCAGGTAAAAGTGCAATACAAACAATTTTATAGATAAACATGGTAACTGCGAAATGTTAATGTTAATATTATATTGGGTAAGTTTAATGTCGATGGAATCTATAACAATGGAAGCCAGACACAGAATAGATCATGATTATTAATGTCTACTTTCTGCTAGCTGCACTGTAGACTGAACCATTTCGTGCTGGCTCTAAAGTACCTAAGCGTCTTAACAAATTAAAGCCGAGTGGCATCTTTATGTGTCACTTCCTTAATGATCAGTAAATCTTTATTGTGAACACACAGCTTATTTATGTGGTTCGTTTGATTCTCGGAGTAAACAGCCATTATTTCGTTAATCAGTTGATCTCTGTAATTGAGACGCGTTGTGTGTGTTTCTTTAAAGTAAGAACTAAATATTAGAAGATGGCTGTGTTCTGGCTTAAGCCGTGTAGTCTGGTAGAAGTTTACAGACGTTTCAGAGGTCCTTGCTGCGTCCATCATCAGGGCGATGAGTGACTTACGGCGCAACAACCCAAAAGACAGCTATTTTCAGATTCACCGCCGTGAAAATTTCACACAAGCTTCGGTGTCAAGAGACTTAGTTATACTGGGAACGTCTTGTTCTGTGTTGTGGTTCCTGTTCCCTGTCCAAGGAATCAAACCAAATATCTACAGCAGATGTTCTGACCCGGGAACCGTGAAGTCTCATCAGAAGATACGTAAGATATATTCCTTGCGCTTTCAAGCACTGGTGAACAGGGCCTAAAGAAAAGTTTCTTTTTACACATGATCACACATAATCCGAAATACAAATCAAGATCCATTAAAATTGGGAACGTGAAGGCCCACTGTGAGACTTAAACTGGAAATGGTCCAGAATTTTTGGTCTGAAGAATTTACTGACCCAAAATTATTGTCAATCTGAATAGGTTATAATTCGTAATTTATGATAGATGAAGGTGTCAATTATTTATGCCGTGTTTCCAAATAGTGGGTATGATATTAACGGCAGAACTCAGTTTAGAAAACTGTATTTAGCTGTTGATGAATAAATGTAATTTCTTCAATTTTCCACTGAATCAAAAGGGGTTTAAATTAAAAGTGACTTATCACAGTATCCCTCCCAAGACGTGTTACGGCCTGTCCCGGGGTCGAAAGCTTAAGGTCTACTGCTGTTCTACGTCTCCGCTGGAGACGGCGATAACCGAACCGCAGGAGGCCATGGTTAGAATCAGGCCACGCCAGAGTCCGTTGCGCCCCGGCCTGCTTCGGCGAATATTTAATCACCACCCATTGCGTGGAAGCCAAGGCAATGAACGACGTGGAGTTGTAAGTGAATCAAGAATTGCTTTGAACAGAGACCGGTGCTCCGATGAACAATGCAGAGTGTAATAAAACACAGCAGCGCCCCCGCATGTAATTTCTGTTGGTTGTACCAGGGCTGGATTTCTAAAGATCAGTTTAAGAAGTCAAATGGTACTGTCAGATTTATAATGTAAATCTCGTAGAACCAAAGTCTGTTGACCCAAGGTTGTACATTAAATTCCGAAGCAACTTCTAGGCGAAAGCTATCTCGCGTCCACGCTTCTTAGATGTATCATACGATATCAGGTATGTTATATGCAGAATGCGGAGCTCGTATAGGCCCTATGGAACGAATATGAATTATAAAATTAAGGTTCTACATAGTTTACAAGTAACACTAAATTACACATTAAACAATATGAATAATAATATTAACTATAGTAATATACATGGTAACAACATATATGCATATGATAATGAAATGGTCATAAGGACTATGGTAACAACATGTATACATATGATAATGAAATGGTCATAAGGACTCCTTTCAAATTAATTACACCCATCTCGGTTGACATGTTCTAAGTATCTAAATAGTTTAAGACACACAAATAGGCCCTGTGTCAGAGTGATTTTATTTTATTTTTATTGTTATTGATCATTAGTGCTATTTCCAAGGCAAAGAAAGGTGGAGCATCCTAGAAGACAGCCATCTTCTAAACAAACCACATTTTTCGACAAAAATTAAAATTTCTGAAAAAGGTCGTTAACAAAGATGGTAAATTGTTATGAAAATGAAAGTTTTACTTTGCTTCGACATCCTTCATTAACTGGTTTTAGTAATATGTTTTAAGTTTCTTCTTTTTCAGCGTCTCATTAAGGGTAAGTTCCCTTTCTATACGATGTGCTCATGAATCCCTACGTGTTCCAACCCTTCAGATTTTCGAACAGAAGACCTGTATTAATTTCTCATTCCCCCATGCGTACTACATGTACCACCCATCTTTAACTAATCACTATCAGATACTTACTTACTTAGGCGATCCGTTCTTCAGTGCCTTGAGCATCTGCGGGTCCCAACTTTCGTTGGCTCAATCTATAGACATTCGGTAGGACTCCTTGGACGAGGGATCAGCCCGTCGCAAGGCCTCTACCTGTACACAGGACAGCGCAACACAGAAAGACGTGGGCAAACATCCGTGGCTTCAGTGGGATTCGAACCCACCACTATCAGGTAGAAATACAAATAAAGAAGCTCATTTTGATTGGATTTTCTCCATTCCTTTTATGGTCCATCCCTCTCAAGTGCTATCAATTTTTGACACAATTTGCATGACGCGATTTAATAACACGAGATGTAAGCTGTGTTTTAGTTAATCACGCGTCTTTACGTCACACTTTACTGAATAATATTATAGTTAAATGAATTTTTCGTTAAATTAGGAAGTACTTAACAAACAATAATTAGCATGCCAAGATGAGCTACGTAAACATAGAAACAAAAGAAGTACTACAGCTCTCGTGTACAACTTACAAATCCCGAAAGAAACAAATTCAGGACCGCTAGTTGAAGGGGAACGGTAGATTAAGTGCCTAATTTTGAAATAAGTATTCTGAAATTATTGCATTTAGATTGATATGATAAGCGAACATCGATACATACACGTCTTTGGTAGCGATACGATTCGGTTATGAAATCATATTCATATTTTAACATGCACTTGTTCAATATTTCGCACTGGTAGTGTGGTCATTATTTGTTCTCTGTTTACGTTTTAAGGAAAGATTGTTTCTTCGTCCGAAATTAAATGGCTTTTTGTTTTTATCTTCCTTGATAGTCGCGTGTAAAACTAATAATCCTTACATCCTGCGTACATCACGGCAATTGATTCTTTAAAGCATCGTTTTATAATGTAAATGATTTCTTTACGTATTCCATTGTACTTATACGTGGTAGTTCCTACTGCATAAGTTACGACTACAGCAGTTTAGTTCGCACTTCCCATTTGGTCAAACCAATGTTGCTCTTCAGGTCAGTGGCATTTGCTACCCCTTGCATTTTCATCCCCAGCAGAGAAACGTCCGGAGGCAGAATGTAAGCAACCAGCCAACCGTATCGCTAAGACGCAGGACTGCACCCAACTCCACCACACGAATGTTGGCCTGGAACTCGACCAAGAGTCTTAGCGGGAAAACAAATGACGCACATGCTACAGCAGAGTAATGGATCCATTAGTTGACGTTAATTGAATTTCATAAAAGTTTCATCTCAACATCGTGAGGTCCAAGTTCATCGCCAAGTTGTCTGATCGTCGGGGAATTCCTTATCCACCGTCAGCAAACGGAGTTAACTATTCAAGCGGCAGTTGTCCCCCGCACCAAATTTTTATTTCGGCCTCGATGCACTACTGAGTTGTACTTTACTTAATCTTTTCCCCTTTCACCCATAGGTGTCGAGTGATAATCAGTTGATTGTTAATGGCTTTAAAGGGCTGTAAAATAAAACAGTCCTGATCTACTTTAAGGCATTTTCCTGTCGTTTGCCTAGAAGAACCCAGGAAAATAAATAATCATATCAGCCGGGATAGTTGAATTCACACGTGGAATCTCTAGAATACGAAACAGATCTCTACTACCTGATAGTGTAGTTCAGCATAAAAGAGTAGTAGAGAATCGATCAGGATGAAAGAAGGAAGGAAGACAGGAAAGGAATGGAAAAGAACGAGTTACACTGACATATGCGAGTCGTTCTCACTGTTAATGCACCTGTCACCAACTGAAGTGCAACCTTTTGCATCACGTAAGGTAATTTTAACATGAGGAGGATGACGCTAACGGTTCATTGTCCTTGAGCGCACAGCCCAAGTAGTCCAACCTGTTCTGGTATAAAGCCGAGTTACAGTTGTCAGTACACCTGTTACGACCGACCGCCGACCTCCGTTCTCTTCATCACGAACCACAACGCCCACACACAAAGTTGTGCTGGGATCGCGTATTCATGCAGCGGCCTGAAGTACTGGTTTCGCAGAAAGGTAAATATTACGCCATTGAATGTGTCTGTCTGTCGCGAAGAAAGAGATAATCACACAGCATACATTGACGACGAACACCAGTACTCATACTTTGCAGAAAATTAAGCATTAGTGTTTTCTTACTTTCCATTCTCACTTGGTGGTTGGTTGTATTTTCGTAGCCCGTATGCATTATTAGGTGTTCTTTACGTTGAAGGGTAAGAAAATGATATCTACCGCTCTAGCCACTAGGCAATCTAGGCGATCGACTAAGGCGGAAAAATGAAGGGAAGGCAAAGAACGTATAAACAAAACATAAAGTGAAAAGGCCTAAAAGAGAAAACAGTAATTGTCTAAACATAGAAGTTTTAGAAACAGATGGCAATATGAGTATTAGCATTCGTGGCTTTGTAAAATACCGCCAACAATACATGGTATTGCATATAAATGCGTGAAGCGTACGATTGAAGTCGACAATGGGAATAGTAGGAACATTTCCCGACCTAAGGTTTACCTCGTAGAATGCTCATCGTCAGTTGCACGTCAGATCATGTGCTGACAGGTTTTGTTTCGTTGTTTCTTCTTCTTTACTTTTCATTTGTTTTCTTTAGAGGTTCTCCATTCTGTGCGTACACATAATATTTTCTTTCATCGTGTAAATTAATCTGAAATTATAAACGTAGAATATTTATTCCTACTAATGCACAATGTAAATTTTAGAGGAAGACATGGCTAAAAGTACCGTGTTGTAACAGAAACCAATACGGTCTTGTTTCTATTTGTTTGGGGTGTATCGAAACAGATCTACGTCTACATTAAAATATATTACAATAAGAAGTGAAACATTTGGATTGTAAGTTGTCTTTGAAATCCGTTTATCTATAATAAATTTTTTTGGTGTAATAAGCCAAAGTTACTGGAGTCCAACAGAATAAAAATACAATGTATTTCTACCCACTGGTCCAATTTATTCTAAAAATATATTTGATAATTTGCCATGATTATTTTATTGTTAAGAAAGGTAGAGACTTCGTCTCTATCGGACTATAGTCGTGAACGAGTTCTTTGTAAGCTGATTGTCTCTTTTCTGTCCAAGAAATTATCCGTCTTTTATAAATTCCGAAAATTCATTACGGTGCTCACAAGACTGTCGCTGTACTGGGCCCTAATCTCAGGAGCCTAAATCCTGTCCACATCCTTGAGGTCCAGTCCTTGAACATCTGTAAGCAATACGTTTCCACCCCACTCTTTAAGATCCATTTTAATATCATCCACCCACCCATACTTAGAGCAGATATCTCAAGTGGTCCGTTCCTCTTAGATTTTTCAACAAGGGTGTCCATATAGGCCTCCTACTCTTCTTTATACTACTGTTTTGTACACAGTGTCTGCTGAAGTTTTTTTCCCCATAAATATTGTTTATTTCGACATTTAAGTAGGAAAATACAGGCCAGTTACATCCCAGATCCCATTGCACTTTAATCCCACGATTTATCCGTCCGACAAATCGGATCTACACCACCGGTAACTGGTACATTTGGAGTGGGGTTATAGTCCTATTTATTCGTGTCCAGCAAGAATTTAGCCCACTTACAGATCGCTGAAATGAGGTCATATTGTACCATTTTACTAAGTCTGGGATTTGGGTAATCGTGTAAATTTGTTCCCACCCAGTATCGATAGTCCTTGATTTTAAGTGTGATATAATGTTCGATTTAATGTTGATCGACACGGTCTACGTAATGCTTAAATTACATTCCAGTATTCATAAAATATGAAGCTAAATTATATTTCTGAAAATATATAACCTAGTTTAGCATAGATGAGAACAGTGACTAAAATATGTGTAATTGAACAGGAATGGAAAGTTGGATGCTTCTTGAGTCCACCCTTGGTTTTAAACCGTAACTCTAAATTGTAGAAAAGTGCTATTTGGATTCATGATATTTCTCACAAATAATACTTATGTAAGCATAAAATATGTATAACATTACAGTACTAGGCTGTAATTTACTCATAATGCTATCTTTTTCGTGTGTAACAAGATAGACAGAACTGTTTGTATAAGCATTTTAACTAGACACCACGCTACGCATTTAGTGCGTCACTACGATACAGTGCCCTCTGCCTGAGGATGGAGAAACTGTTAACAGAAATGGCGACTAGCAGTCGCGGACAGCCAACGAACTCCACAACATGCACATAGATTCTTACAAAAAGTTATATAGACCTCGAGCTTAGATTCATTACCAATTTTTAGCAATTGTGAACACATTAATGAAATTTCGGATTATTTACAAATTTTTGGCAATTGTGAACACATTAATGAAATTTCGAGTTTATCAAAGGCCAGAAATTTCACTAAGTCAGCAACTGGTAGCTTCTAAAGAAGGATTCTGCTGCATTGACTTACAGTCGTATCCTTTTTAGAAGCAGTAACGTAATATTATTAGTTGTCTAATAAAATTTGGTAATATTTGTCAGATAAAATTTATTTCTTTATCATTCCAAGAGGGATGAGTACTGGGAGGATGGACAAAGTTGCATAACTAGGAGCTTCGTAAGTTGGGCAGGTCATGTAACCCGCATAGGAGAGAGGAGTGATGCATAGAGGATTTTTTTGGGAAAACCCGAAGGGAAGAGGCCAATAGGAAGACCTAAACGTAGGTAGGAGGATAATATTAAAATGGATCTTAGAGAAATCGAATGCGGTGGTATAAACTGAATTCATGTGGCTGAGTATAGTGACCAATGACGAGTTCTTGTGAACATTGTCATGAACCTTCGGGTGCTATAAAATGGGAATTTTTAAGTGGCTGATCGTCTGTTGTTTTCTCAGAAAGGACCTGGCTCCATGGAGTAAGTACGTAAGTAAGAGGGAACATTGGTAGGCCTATAGATCTGCTCACCTTCCCCTTTGCTGAAATTACCTGGAAGTTTAATATTAGTATTCCTTTCGATGAATTAATAAGACAACCGTCTTACGAAATCAAAGTCACTCCAACACGCTGAAAGGTCAGGATAAGAAAAGCAAGACCAATAATCCTGTCAATTGTTTTGCTTGCGTGTGAATCTTGACTTCTTGCTTTGAAGCAAGGAAATAAATTATACGTACTTGAAAAGAAAATTCTCAGGAATATACCTGGACCTAAGACAAATTGTCGGTGCGAGTGTTAAAGAATGTTATATAACGATGATATTCCCTGGGATAGAGAAGACAAAAATGAGTGCATGACGGTAGTTGGGAAATATAAAACGTCTACTTCGAAGGCAGAAGGATGTGCGAGAAGAAGCAGGTGATCTCTGAACGGAATTTAGTCCGGCTCTTGTCCATTGGCGGGCTTTGGTATTGGCTGGGTTGAAACTTAGGCTTCTGCTACCACAGTCTTATATAGCACGAATTACATTGATAGTGAATCGATTCAGACGCAACCCTAAAAAATATGGGTCACACAGACCATATCTCCTGGTTCTGAAGGCTCCACTCCGACAAAAGAAAGTAATTACTAGTTAAATGGAAATCAATAACATTCGGTGCTGTCCTACTAATACAGTCCCCTTCCTTTATTTGTGAGATGAGAAGCTTGTGGTTGCAAAATCAATTGAATTGGTTGTGATGATCGTAAATAAAGATTATATTGAATAAAGGAAAGTGCGCGGGTTCCTTGATATGCAACAGAGGCATGGGTAACAACGATGATGATTGTCCATCAAATTTTTCCAAGAAGTAACCTCACAGTCTCCGATTTTAAATATAAAATATAATGATCCGCTTTATGTAGCAAGACATTAGGTTCACTACATAAAACAGACTATGTCTAACTAAAGTAGCCGGTAGGTTTATTTGGATGAATTTAAATTTGAATTTTTGCATTAATTTCTGTTGCCTGCATAAACTACACTGTTCTATGTATTTGAAATAATCTTACCTCGTTCGGACACTCATATGTTATTTAGCGCCGTGAAGTCTTCCAGAAATTGACCATCATTTCTGAGGTTCCTACTTTCGTCATCATTATAACCCCTATGATAGCAGTAAGCTCTTCTGAAAAGTCGGTCAGTTTCAGCCAGACTGTATGGCTCCATGTCCCAGAAGACAGCCATCTTGGTACTCAGAGCTGTGAAAACCCGAACTCCCACTCATGCGAACACTCTCTGCATCATGTAAATTATCGCTATCTTTTTTCAATTTCCATACCCAAGACAAAGGCTTCTTGTCTCAGTTCGGGATGTGTATACTCTCCTCATAAAATGGAGCATGGAATTCTGAGACTTTACCGTTGTAAGAGTTACAATTCATTGAATCTTTGACCACCACTCAAAATGCCGTATGTTACTTCATATATTTCTTACAATACAGCCCTAAATTTGCATCAAAAAGTGGGCCTACTGTAAAACAAAACTGTGTAACTAGTACACAAAGGTATTTATAATACCGATATAATTATCGCCTAACGCTGTCTACACCCATGACCTGCTTTATGTAGTAGTAGATTTGCCATTGGGACCACAACATATGTGAAACAGTGCTGAGAATGGCGTAATTTAAAATCCTTTGACCGGTTCGCAACCAATGACGAAATAAATATAACCATTTGTTTGCCTGCAAAACTCGCCTGCTGGCGGCTACAGTTTATTTATATGACCTTTCAGCCTTTATCATGAAAATTGCAGGCACGTAAACAAAAATGTCGTTGATATATGAACTTGAATGTTTAGACCGTGCGAAATACCTTATAACCCGGATAACAAAGTGTGATAAAACAGTATCTTTCCCATTATGATTATCATTGTTTATCGTTAGTAAGCGTCAGCATAAGTTTTGTACGTCGGTCGATCAACAGATTGATAAATGACTCAACTAATATGGTATGAGTAGGCTAATATGTGACAGTACAATAAACCTTTTAAAACCAATTCAGTTGTCGCATCATCGCCATGGTAATGCAAGCAACGCTTACAAAATCAAATTATGTTTACGAGTAGGTGCGGACGGACAATAGAAATAACACCAAACATAATTCTCTGCGCCAAAAACCAAACGTTGAGTTTCTCTCGTTATGTATAAAGTGAACAAAGAATCGGATTTGTCACCCAGCAGCTCCAAGGATGAGAACAGAGATTGTTCTCGAAACGTTGGCAGAAGATATCACCATTCAGCCACAACCGGAGAGGCTTCCTCTGGCTATGTTTGTGTTAGTTCACACGTAGTATTTGTCTGACAAAGGATTGCACGTGGGAGCTTTAATGGTTACAGAAATTTGTACACTGACTTGTAGTCACGTGACAAGCTGGCAGAATAAGAAAAACATCACACAGTAACAGTTCGTTACTTCACTACAGTTGGCACAGGGCTAGAAAATGAAGTCACCCAAGGAGAATTCACCACAGAAAGCAGTCAGATCTGAGGTTAGGCTGACTGAAATGCACACATTTTACAAAGCCTGTGTGTTGGCGTTAAAGTGATTTGGTCGCACTGAGAAGTGCTTAGGCTTTCCCGTCGAGAGCCCAAGCACCAAAACAAGACTATTGGTAAGACCTAATATACGAAATAAAAGACTGTTCCATATCTAAATACACTATCGCGGCACCAGCTCTGACCAATCTTAAATCTTGCACCAAAGAAATAGTGTCTACTAGACATTTACTACTGTATTAACATAGCATCTGGAAGAATTTCATGAGGCACCGGATGGTAAACACATAATTCACTCTGTCGTAAGAGAAGCCAAAGGTTCACCGCCGCTAATATCATTGACCCCCAGTATTTTCAACCACGCCCTTCACCATTCTCGCGACATATTTTCCTAAGATGGCATCTCGAAGTTTCACTATTCTGCACGAAAAGTTAAAATTGTAAAACGCTAAATTATTTTTATTTTTAGTGTTCTGTCTGAGGACAGGTCCATATGAACAGGATCCTTCCATCTTTTTCTCGGACTGGGCCCTGTTCATATACGTTCTTGGCAGATGATCCAGAAGTGGTTTGCCATTGCCTTCTTCTGTGTGTGAATGGAGTAATTGTTGGGATGCCACGGAGAAACCGGGGAAGCCCCCGGAGGAAAACTCCGTGTTGCCTAGACCACGGCCTTGCCCAACACAAGTTATAAATTCGGGCACCGCCGGGAATCGAACCCGAGAAACCGTGTTTCACCTGCAGAAGTTACACAGAATCGATTGCTAATCATTTGTTTCCTCCCATGTACCACTTACAATCCTTCTTTATTTCATAAAACATGACTTCGTACGAAGAGTACAAAAGGCCACAACATCTACATGTGTCTGTTACTTCTTCTTTAAGTTGTTTAATATGTGAAACAGGAAGACGACGATACATTAGATTTGACCACACATCCACAGACTACGGATTACAAGACTGACTTGCGTTGTCATTATTTACAACTATATCGGAAGTGTCAGTGGTATGTGTATTGAACACAAACATCAAAGACTGGGCGTGTACATCCGCCCGTCAGCCTGCCAAGAATGTTTAACCTCCGATAGAACTTGATCAATTTCGAATAAATTTTATATTTGGAGTTTATATAAAAGATTGTCGAATTTATAACTTGTGTTGGGCATGGCCGTGGTCTAGGCAACACGGAGTTTTCCTCCGTGGCATCCCAACAATTACTCCATTCACACACAGAAGCAGGCAATGGCAAACCACTTCTGGATCATCTGCAAAGAACGTATATGAAAAGGTCCCAGTCCGAGAAAAGGATGGAAGGATCCTGTTCATATGGACCTGTCGTCAGACAGAACACTGAATAATAAATAAGTCATTGTCCAACTTCTAGACCTCTTTCTTCCATGGCCTCGTTTCTCTCATCCATCGAACTCTTCGGTGGTCTTCCCCTTCGTCTTTTGCCCGGGTGCACCCAAAGCATTACTTTTTGAGGTAGTCTATGAGTATCCATCCTCTGGATGTGGCCGAACGATATTAATTGTTTTGTGACGATGTCATCGATCACAGTATTTCCATTTGTTCGCGTGTTACAGTATTACAAACCTAATCCATTTTTGATTTTCGAGCAGAGCGCCTCCAGTAATCCATTTCTACTGCTAGGAGATTTTTCTTGTTTATTTATGTTAACTGCCAGACTTCACATCCATAGATAAGAATGATTTAGTGATGGCATTATATGTGTTCACTTTGTTGTTTCGCGTGATATTTATCCCACAATATTAAATTTAGTGCACCTAAAGCACTCCTGCTGGCAAAAATTCTTTCATTAATCTTTGTATCATGTTTACCATCAGCTGTAATTTTGACTATAAGATACTTCTATTGACATCTAGAGATGATTTTGCCTGTTTCGTATGTTAAATCATCAGCTGTAATTGATTCGAAGATACTTATATTCAAAATTTTTGGAGATGGTTTCGCCTATTTGTAATGTCCAATCATGTTCTTCTTTGGTTTTTGTACATAAATATTGTTTTATTAAAATGTATTTACATCAAGTAAAATGTTAATTTACGTAAGAAGTATTCGTAATGGGGACCTTACGAACCGACGCTACAAATAGGCTCACCGCGGCCAAAGAGCATAGAAGAGCGAAGACCAATCAACATTACGGAGTCTTCATAAAAGAATGCCGATATTGTATTTACTGTATGTGATACGATAGATGGGCGAAATAAATCGTGAATTACAAACAGCATTTCTTTTTTATTTCCGATGTCTCCTCTTCGACAAGAATTTTTAATTATTTGTAATTATTCTTATTAACATTATGTAGTAAAATTGATTTGCATAAATAAAGTCAGCAATCAATGTGTGTTACAATGACACATTGTATAGGATGAAATCGACTTAAGATGTTCGACACTTGGAGGATGAAGTAAGCAAAAAATATAGAAATATAACTTAATATTTTATTAGTACA
>NW_019059681.1:687994-699897 GCF_000696155.1 Zootermopsis nevadensis
ATGGATCTCACATCTGCAGTTTATGTCGTGAGCAACATTTTATACAATACACTTTTTTGAGAAAAGTTATGAAGTTCTTTCTGAGCTTCATGTGAAAAGGAGGTTTCACTAGACTCATGAGGGCCAGATTAAATTTTCACAACACTGAATGTACGAAATTCGTTCAGCATTTTGGGAGATGGACTGGCGGAAGACATCCTACAAATCATTCGGTCTCCCGTCAGGTTGACAATCCGTCTACCCAACCATTCTAAAAAAGGTAAGCTGCTTACAACACAACAGTCCATGGCGTAATATGTTTGCAAATTAACAGTAATATTTAAGAGATTCGCACACTTAAAGAATAATGTTTATTTGACATTTAACCTGAAGTATTATATAACTACATTAACTGTGTGCTGAACAACGGTTCGGAGTTTCGATTAAGCTGTAACACTTTCATTACAGTTTGAAATATTAATTAATGTTTGCTAGTGGCAAGCAGGTTAGTGAGAGAGTCTTTGTGTGTTTGGTCTGGACTCTGTCTTGTTTGGATTCATGCAAATTAATGCTATGTATTTTTTAATCTCCATGTAACAGCTGTAAAAAGATGCCGGAAAGACTCTATGCACTGTTTTTTTTTTTTTGGGGGGGGGGGATAGGGCAGTTAAATTCTAGTTTTGTTACGTATAACTTTAGAACTGTACATAAATAGGCGTATATTTCTTGTCATCTACACTATTTTTATAAAACCATATTTAGAATATAACACCGTAAAATTATAATAACCCTTAGCATTTATTAAAATATTTGTTAAAGCTTTTCCTTCTGCCTAATAGTAATTCTTCAAATGTCAGCCACTCAACAAATTTCTATCTATATTTGAATCTTGCTTAACGTTCCCATTAAATGAACTGCATGAAGGAAAGTCTTTATTATAAATCTGACAGTCATTCAGCGGGCCAAGAAGTCCCGGAATTTGTAGACACATTTTTACGATATACGGCGACTAAATGCAAAATAATCTTCTCAGACGGCCGGTCATGTAGAAATGGAGTTATGATCAAAGGTTTCGGAGACTGTCATTTCCACCACCATTAGAAGACAGGGACAGTTTCCGAAACGTCGGATGAAATTTCATTCTCACACGGCTGATCCAATCCACGCTTTCGTATCCTGTTTCCTTAAAATTAATATCTAGAAGGATGAGCTGTGAAAGTCATGTATCGCTCATGAAATAAATAAGAACTTCAGATACATTTTTTGTCTTTACGTGAAGGGAAGAAGCAATTGCAAGATCTAAATGTAGATGAGATAAACTCCATGGAGCAGAATCCTTCTTGAGACCTAGTACACGTTCACCTGATCATTAAACTACCCGCCTTTTATGCAGCCTGGAAGTCCATTACCCTCTTCACAACAGCCCGCCCTCGCCGTAGATTTCAGGATGATATTAGGATGAATATTAAAAAATATACGTCTTGGAAATGGCCGGATTCATCGTTCGTTGTGAACACGGTAAACCATATTTGCATTTCATAACAGGTAAGAAGATTTTTTACTAAATTGGCGACTGTCAGCTTCTCTGGATTTTGAATTTTCAGTTAATGAATGCAACGGGATTAGTCCTTTAATTTTGTATTGTAAGGACGTATGGGCACTGCTCAGAAAACAGTGCTTTCAGAACTTGGTAAGTAAACAAGGAAGAAGTTTATATCGCATTACCATTAAAACATTAACAAAGCACTCAAGCTGTGGTCTGAGCGACGTCAAAAACTGTGTATTGTGTGACAACAGATTTCCAACCTGCAGCAGAAAAGTGGCTCTACGGAATTGTTGAGTTGCACACTTAAGCAAAGCAACTTCGGCCATTCTTTAATAGCAAACATTTTACTTCGGTTCACCACTATTGGACTCAAGAGTGTGGTTGTTTGGAACATTTCGGAGCTGTGTGAGTTGAGACGGAAAACGGGTGCACAGTGCGAAAAGTTCTTACGTTTAGCGTGTATTTTCACAATATGTCACTAGAAACCTCGGCCATTTTCTGCTAATGGACTATTAAGATGATGAATTTCTGTAATAACTATCGGTAATCATACAAACATCGTTTATTTTAACTTCACTTTTGTTTTATGATATTTAATAACCAAAGAAGTCAATGAATTTATAATTGAAGAGAATTAAATCATTGTGTTCGTGAGTAAACTGTAAACTTAGGTAATGCATAGGAACATTAGTTTGTCTTATGCTTAGATAAGTAATTTTATTTACAATTTATTATAAAAGTCGCACGCAGTTAAACCCGTCCAAGTTAAAAATGCTGGAATAAAATATTACGTACTTATCGTATATGTTAGATTCACAAAATGTGTTTTCATTTTAATTTGAAGACCATAAGTACGTCGTAATTTAATCACGTTTGACCTACAATTCCAAATAATTATCTCAGATAACAAAACTTTTATGTTGTTGACACAATTACTGTTATGTGCAAAACGAACTTTCT
Source organism: Zootermopsis nevadensis (assembly GCF_000696155.1). The sequence goes on from NW_019059681.1 coordinate 690,480, forward strand.
GTTTTAACAACTGTAATATAGGGAGCCTGGTGATGGCTGTTTAGCCTAAATATAATTCGTCTTTCACCTGTCAATATCATTTTGTCGATGTTCCTAATTCTATTATGGGGATGGACAATGGGCCCATTAACGACCCAGGTTTACAGAGACACAGTCTGACCTTCAAAGGAAATGTATAAAAAAGTAAACTGTTGAGAAGTAGTTAAGTAAATAAATAAAATTAACGTTTGTTTTGTAAGACAGACTAAAATTCATATATATATATATATATATAAATACTACAATATAAAATGAAACTGTGAATTGTTTTAGTACCAACTTATATCAGAATAAACATAATTTCAATGGGTCCCGGTGTGGGAAATCGGAATGCAAAACCCGGCTTCATACGGGTGGCACCACTGCAAATAACAACCAGAACATTGCATAATTTATTATCATTATTATTATTACACAAGTCGCGAATTATAAGGGACTCATTTATATGACTTAGGCTTAGTTTTTGACCTAGTCCATGGCTTATTGTCGTACCGACAGGCTGTATTGTTTACCTGATTACCAGAATCTCTCTTGCCATCCCGTGCCATTCCTAAATACGAAACGAAATTACTTACGAATTGTTGAGTTATTAATACTTCTTCTTCTTCTTCTTCTTCTATGGCTCTCCGGTCCATATTCGGTCCATGGCATCCTCAATTCTCCTCTTTCATTCGGTCCTCAGTTAGTTAGGTCCATCTGTCCGAGTCGGGGTTTCGAAACATCTTCCTTTTTCGGTGCAAGGTTTTTAGCCTTGCGACCAACCCCCAACCTGGAGGACAAGGGTACCTGTCTTAGTCTGACCTCTCCCCCTCGACCAATCTGGCTAGGGAGGCCCTACCAGTAGCTCTTGGGGTCACTGAGGTACTCAAGCCCCACCACCACGACAAGGTGCAGGTACCATTAAGTGGGGTATTAATACTTAGGACTAACTAATTTTATGGAGCACAAAATTTACTGGAAAGCTGGTAGTTGCTAAGCTGGTAAATAAATTACCCGCTTTTAAGAAAACAAAACATTTGTTAGTGTTCAAAAAGCCAGTACTTGACCTTACCCTGAGCCAGTTAAATCTAGTCTATACCTTCGCGTCGTAGAAATAAGATGAATTTTAATCCTTTGCTTCAGGTATTATGACTGAAATGATGCATGTATCTCTCATCAGCTTTCAAGCTACATGTTCTGCTCATAGCATCCTTCTTTATTTATCTTTATATGTACAGGTATGAGACTGCAAGATACAAGGTTCAAATCTGAATAGTAGCAAGCATTCCCCTAATTTAGCCTGCTCTTAACATTTTCTTGAGTGTCATTTAACTTATTATTGTCGTTACAAAATATTTGAACCTTGCCAAGTTATTTAAAGATATATATCCTGGTAATGAGACATGATTTTTATGTAGCGTACTTTAATATTTTATACAATTAGGTTTATATTGTCTTTAAGAGTTTCTGATTTCGTTTTATAAAGAAATTATTATATCAAATTTTTTTCATTAATTTAAAATTAATTCTTGGTACTTAATACTAGAACTTATTAGAGCTATTTTTTGTACAGCCAGACACACAAGCAGCCAGTGGAGTATGTGGAGTATGTTTGCATAATACTTTGCTCTGTCCGGACAAACGCGTATCAACGACACGTGGTGCTAGAGATAATGTCTTTTTTTTTTTTGCAAACGAATGCATGACATTCGATACATAGGTTCCCATTCTCAGACAGAATTAAATAATTAAAATATGGTGTCTGTAAAGCATGACGATTCAAAAAATTTATAACTTTCGGCGAAAATAAATTTGACATTGATGTGTACACAAAGAGATAGTAAGCGTCTTCAGATGTATTACAGATAATGTGTATTCTCTGTACAATGTTCACAGAATTAGCATGCAATGGGAAGTTGTCTCTATACGTCTTCTGTCAGCATATTTCTTCTCCGAAACTACTCGCCGGCTCATCGCGAAAATATGTACGAGGTCTAAAATGGAGCATAGGTCTAATTAAGGTATAAATTGAAATAGTATTTGACATATTTTCGACAAGCGAATATTAACAAAATAATAGGGAACATAATTTATAAAAGCACATTTTGACTCATCACTGGAACAATGATCGATCTCTGTTCAAATCTGAATACTTCTAATACTAATTTCGTTTATGAATTCTCATGGGGTTTAAAACAAGTAAGATGATATGTTTACTAGCTAATTCAGTTGATTTCCGTCTCAACAATAACCGATAAAAATTGTACTTTATAAATTTAGCAATAAGTGGACATCAAGCCTAATTAAGTATGAAGAATCACAATGAAAATTGTTTATATTGCTGTGTAGCGTCAGAAGCTTATTAACAACAGTTTATATGTTGATCTTGTATAAACCTGAACTGACTTCATCAGCTACTCCATTCATAAGTGAGATTTCTCACTGCTGAAAGGTAGAAGGTGACAGTCTCGTAGGATATTGCGCCATGAAATCTGGTAGAAGTTTACCAACGTATCAGAGGTTCTTGCTGTATACATCGTCAGGGAGCCAATAAACTTCTACCAGACTTTATGGCGTATTATCCCACTAGACTGTCATCTTCATACTAGAATTAATAATTTACACAGGCTTAAAATAATAATTCAATTACCGCTTCTCGTCTTGGCTAAGAACTAAATTCGTATTTTCAGTAATGGATTTATAACTCTAAACATCGATAACAATGAGAACCAAAGCCAATGGAGTTTGCAATTTCGCAAATAACAAATTTCGTACACGCGAGCTACATTCAATCTTAAGTACTCTCTCGGATTCCGTAATATATTTTACAGCTTTCTTGTACGTATGTATATATACGGAGTGCATATAAATTAAATTTACTCGTGAATAAAACATTTTTGAAAAAACCATAGACACAGTTTGAGCGTGATCTGCGAGAGAACTCTCAAAGTTTCTTCTGAATATTACACGTATTTAAAATGGGAGCCATTTGTAACACGTACAATGTCAAAAAGAAATTTAAGCTCCATCCATGTACCCTGCAGCATGTCAGCTGCAATTCTGTCCTTCAAATCGTTAATGTCGGCCACCGGAGTTAAGTGTAGAGAGACTTTTACGTATCCCCACAGGAAAAAGCCACAGAATGTGATATTCGGTGATCTGGTCGGCTAAGAGATGGAAGTAGCGTAGCCAAATCCTTCAGTTTCGAAAATGCTGATTAACAGTAACCTGCTCAATCAAGCACTAGTGCAGGTTCGGTGCAGTGGAAAACGACAGGTGCTGCTATCTACCGACAATTCGGTGAAACTCAAACAGTGTGTCTTACACTCTTCATAAAGGTTTTATTCACGAATAAAGTTGTAAAGAAAATTTATATACAATCTGTATTTTTGGCCTATATATGTCTACTCATGTATGTAGCCTATTTGTGTATGAATCGGGGGATATTTGTATGTGTATATAACCACACTTTAATATTCAACACTTTTGTTATAATTAATTCTCAGCATGTTACCTCTGTATATAAAATTGTCAAAAGTATTTTTGGGTTTCTTGAGAAGTGACTTCACCCACCATATTATCGTATTTCTTCGTACAGCAAAGACCGTCATTCAATACTAGTTATATATTTTTAATTTCTCTAGGTTATTTAATGACGCAGTTTCAAACGAAAAATTAGGCAGAAAGACTATTCGTAATTGTGAAAAAAAAATTCCGGTGGCCTATTTGAAGATCTAGACCCGGCCGAGATACGAACCGATCACATCTTGAGGAAGTGTATACATTTTCTGACACATCAGCGTTCTCAGAGTTTCATAGAATGAGACAGTGAACAGCAATGGTGCATAAACATGAAAAACAAAAACAGAAACACGCACAACTCGTTCTTTCTCATATTTTGGGTTATGCAAATTGTCACAGTGAAAATCCATAATTTCCATTCGTGCACAAATAATAACTTATAATATCTGAAATCGCTTTGGTTGCATTATTCTATGCTTTTAATATTGTATTATGTTTAAAATATGAGCGGAAAGACGTGGGAAGCAAATGAAGAAATTGAACACGAAGAAAATCAAAATCTAGATACTGTTAGAGAAGAGTCCATCTGAACATGTACGTAAAAGCACTGGCGAGCATGCGAACAGAAACGCTTGAGGGACGAACATATCAGGCCGAATGCACGCCAAAAATCAGTTGTTCTTATTCGGCTCGGCCGAAGTCGCCCGCGGCCGTTCGTAATCCAGCTCAAGTGAAGCTGGGATAAAAATCCTTGTCATCAACAGTTCTGAAGCGAAAATAAACGTGTGAGCCAGACTTATATTAAATTCAGGTAGTTCATATGTGAACATTTTTTGCGGAAAAATTCTAATGTGCCTTCCCGGGATGAAGTATTAAATGTTTTAGAGTGTTTTTATTAAACCCTCCAAAATGAAAGAATGATGTTCAAATTACATTGTGGTTATGTTCCCTTAAGCACAGGCGTTGTTAATGTCATAGAGTTTTAATAGCGGAACGAAATGTTGTTCTTTTTTATTATTGGATGAAAGCCAAATTGTGATATTTTGTTTTTATCCATTTGTAGTAGACACAAACATTCTGGCCAGATTGTAACGAGTTTCAACTTCCTATCACATGTAATGAAGCCCGTAGGGTAAAGAAATAACACACTCTGTGTAACAAACAGTTCCATAACCTGTCAGCAAGTGACTTTGTAGGAAAATACATCATATCCTAGACATTTTGTATTAAAGCAAAATTTTAATTAGTAAATGTCATTATTCTATTGTTGCTTTTGGCTAACGTGCTCTTGACTAGATGAATCAGAATATTTGAACATTCTTGCATGAAGACTAGAGGCTGACTGCATTACATTTGGATCTACATTTACTGCAGAATAAGAAGTCAACATTTCTTCACAACTCAGACCCTTAAACGAGACTTCCTACTACAATTTTATGCATCGATACATGCGTACACACGTACATACATACATACATACATACATACATACATACATACATACATACATACATACATACATACATACATACATACATACATACATACATACATACATACATACATACATACATACATACATACATACATACATACATACATACATACATACATACATACATACATACATACATACATACATACATACATACATACATACATACATACATACATACATACATACATACATACATACATACATACATACATACATACATACATACATACATACATACATACATACATACATACATACATACATACATACATACATACATACATACATACATACATACATACATACATACATACATACATACATACATACATACATACATACATACATACATACATACATACATACATACATACATACATACATACATACATACATACATACATACATACATACATACATACATACATACATACATACATACATACATACATACATACATACATACATACATACATACATACATACATACATACATACATACATACATACATACATACATACATACATACATACATACATACATACATACATACATACATACATACATACATACATACATACATACATACATACATACATACATACATACATACATACATACATACATACATACATACATACATACATACATACATACATACATACATACATACATACATACATACATACATACATACATACATACATACATACATACATACACACATACAACATACATACATACATACATACATACATACATACATACATACATACATACATACATACATACATACATACATACATACATACATACATACATACATACATACATACATACATACATACATACATACATACATACATACATACATACATACATACATACATACATACATACATACATACATACATACATACATACATACATACATACATACATACATACATACATACATACATACATACATACATACATACATACATACATACATACATACATACATACATACATACATACATACATACATACATACATACATACATACATACATACATACATACATACATACATACATACATACATACATACATACATACATACATACATACATACATACATACATACATACATACATACATACATACATACATACATACATACATACATACATACATACATACATACATACATACATACATACATACATACATACATACATACATACATACATACATACATACATACATACATACATACATACATACATACATACATACATACATACATACATACATACATACATACATACATACATACATACATACATACATACATACATACATACATACATACATACATACATACATACATACATACATACATACATACATACATACATACATACATACATACATACATACATACATACATACATACATACATACATACATACATACATACATACATACATACATACATACATACATACATACATACATACATACATACATACATACATACATACATACATACATACATACATACATACATACATACATACATACATACATACATACATACATACATACATACATACATACATACATACATACATACATACATACATACATACATACATACATACATACATACATACATACATACATACATACATACATACATACATACATACATACATACATACATACATACATACATACATACATACATACATACATACATACATACATACATACATACATACATACATACATACATACATACATACATACATACATACATACATACATACATACATACATACATACATACATACATACATACATACATACATACATACATACATACATACATACATACATACATACATACATACATACATACATACATACATACATACATACATACATACATACATACATACATACATACATACATACATACATACATACATACATACATACATACATACATACATACATACATACATACATACATACATACATACATACATACATACATACATACATACATACATACATACATACATACATACATACATACATACATACATACATACATACATACATACATACATACATACATACATACATACATACATACATACATACATACATACATACATACATACATACATACATACATACATACATACATACATACCTACGCTACAAGTGAATACAAGGGAGGAAACATTTGTAGCCATATGAATTACAGAACTCTGTATGTAAACTCGAACACGAAACATTATCTCTTGTAGGATTTGCTATTTTTACGACGATAACAGATTGAATTGTAGTCTTCTGAGTTGTAGCGCCATACAGACGTCTTGTTGTATGACAATATTTCGTAGGAACATGCTGCCTTCATATTCTGGGTTCAAGACTGAAGATATATTTCGCGCGAGTAGTGGTGGCACGTAAATGCGCGATGTGTAAGCCGGGAGAGGGGAGTTCAGCAGTAGTGGGCGTCGCACAGCTTCAGCTGCGGTGACTCACCTATCTAAACACATCTAGAGTTATAGTTCGCGACTGTAATCTTGAGACTTGCGGGGTGAGGAAGTTGGGTAAAGGAGGAAGGAGGAAAGAGGGCGTCTGCCTTTAACGCTACGGACTTCCTGCATTCATTGCAAGTCTCATAATTACAGTCGCGTTCTGTACAAACCAACTGAAGTTGGCACCCCTCTATCGCGTGCTTCGGGCGGGTCCATCTCATACGACCAATATCAGTTCTTTATGGAAGTGCCAGCACTTCTCGCGCGACATATAACTGCAGCATATTCCTCCAGAACGAGTTATACAGTCGGGAACTGTATGGCTTAACCAACCCAGGAGATCGCAGTTGAAAATTATCTCTTACTGTTTCAATATTTAAAACATCTATAGCATGCACTTTATTTAATTTGAACATTCAGTCTTTGGGGATTGGAAATGATAGCTTCGCTGCAAACTTTCATACATCGTCCAGTGTTTTATAACAACTGACTTACTTAGATGAAGTACATCTGCCTGTCAGCCGCCATAAGTGGTTGTAAAATAAACTTCTCTGAAATATTGTAAATGCTGAATGTAAATAATGTGGCAGGATTACCGCACACACCTCTTACTGGAGTCTTGTAACTATGTATATGCTAGTCTATATTAATCCTGTACGTGTAGGCCAATAAATTTCATATAATAAAAGAGTAAAATAGCACTTTAACGTTTTTGTGACGCATGAACTTTAGTGCTGCCCGAGAAACGAACACTGTATTATAGTTATATGTCGTTACATTCAGGTTCTTAAATAAAGAATGTGACATCATACAATTTTCTGTTATACACATTTATGGTGCTGAATAAAGTAATAAATTTTATCACGGTGTGTACACAAAGGTCCCTCAGACGTCATCATAGTTGACTAACATCAAGAAACGTCAATTAAACATCTTAAGTACACGGGTCAGCTCTCTGACTAACTCTATGGAGAGGTATCCTTTCTGAACAGCTGACAGTCATTCAGCTGATCAAGAAATTCCCTCTCATTTTGTGAAACCGAAATCTCATTAGGATATTTAAACATCTGGTCACTAGGTCCTATCTAGACCGGTTTGATCCGGTAAACAGCTCACAATCTATTTTTAACATCCTTTTTAATATTATTTCTCTATCTAAGCCTTGGTTCTGAAGTGATTTTCTCCCTTCAGGTTTTCAGATTAGAGTGCGTTAGCCTATAAAATTCTCACACCCCAAGTTATTTTGTTAAATGTTGATTACTTTTAAGAAAGCATTTTATAGCCACAAACTGCCTGATGTTTACAGTCACCTAGTGTCGCTATGCTATCGGTAATTTACTGGATCTAATGGACTGGGTGTCTTGGGTGATTTAAATTGCATTCTGAGGAGGAAATCTCTTGAAAAGCAGTCGTTTGATAACCGAGATTGAGATTGAGGAACAAAATTGTACTGGGTCTTACAGAAATGGTCGTGGAAATGTGACCTGAATTAGAGTGACTCAGGATCGTGTTCAATGGTCAAATGTGGTGATAGATGATTCACATCCTCGGCATGTATTACCAAAGAATTACTTTTCCCTTCCACATAAATGGCATGTGACGTACTTTAAGGACATTCGTAATGTATGCGAGTTTATTGCTTGACATTGTATTGTGTAAAGTTGTGCAGTGAAAGAGGCTAAAATAGTCAGGGCAACCTGCTACGTTGGGGAGACAAGGAAAATATGTCGAATTTTGATGAATAAATCTCTCGAACATGGCTAATTGGAACACGGAGAATAAGCTAGCTCTTAGAGAAGTAGGTTGTGAGGGTAGAAGGCGGGTGGAACTGGTTGAGGAT
>NW_019059681.1:699950-729466 GCF_000696155.1 Zootermopsis nevadensis
AGCAAGGTAGCTCAGTCATTCAGGGAAAGGCTAAAAGGCATGACTATCTAAATTCGATACCAGACGAGGACAAAGCGTTTCTATTATCGAAAATGTCCGAACTATGTCCGAGGCCCAGCCAGTCTGGTTACTCTTGGCAAGGTGCTGGAGGTTCAGGGGCTTGCATCTAGTACCGATATATCAATTACGTGGAGCCATGGCTCGCCAATCTCCTGTACACCGTCACCATTCAACAGGTACTTGGAAACCTTAACCTGGCCAGGTCGGTTTCCCACTCAATCGGTACGCCACTGCTCTCGCCACAGACTGGTGTCACTTGTTAGGCTGCTTCTTCTAGTGGAGCGACACGCCTCGTCCTCAGGTCACTTGCGGGCAGTCACGTCTGTAGCAAGTAATTGGGTCCACACGGATCTCATGTTGCACTTTATGAGGCAGCCGTAGGAAATAAGAAACGAAAAGGAGTGCCGACATTGTTACTGAAACGCTCCCATGTTGAAAGGAAAGTCAGTTACTAGAGCACGTCTAATGGGTCAGTTGACAGAGTTCTGCACGGACCCGTGTCTGGGCCTGGTAGCGCAGGTGTCGAGGTCCGGGCCTGGTTCATATGACAGCAGTCAAATGCACAAGATAACATTTCGGGCATTCTCGAGTCATTACTTTTCGCAAAGTAAAGGTTGTTCGTACTTGCACTCATGTTATGCTAGGGACACAGTCGGGCTCCAGAAACAAATCCAAATGATTTGATTTCCTCGTGGATGTTCATATCTGCCACCTCGCAGATAACACCTTTAAAACTAGGCATCTAATATCTTTGTGCCGTTAGACGCAAAAGTAACGTCGGGTGTTTTAGAGCGCAGTTAAATAATTCTTACAAGGATTACTGGAGTCTATTCACCAAACACGTGTTAATGTTATGATAGTCAAGGCATATTGTAAATATATCGGGCTTCATTTGGCTTGAATGAAGGGAAGTGGGATTTGAGTGGTGTGTGGGAAACATATTTGAATATTAAATTCGTGCTCGGACTGCATCGGGTAAAATAGTGGTCGAGTCTTGCTGGGTGAATTTCTAAAAATTCGGCCCTTTTACATCCTTGAGGTCTATTCCCATGTATCGTCACCGAAGTGTGTTTTAATCTTATCCTAGGAAGGAAAATCTACAGCGCATACCAAGCGAGTTTTGCTGATACGAATTTGTAAGTTACGGACGTGTGCTCTGGCTGGATAAATTTTGGCCTTCGAGAAAACAGCATAAAAAGCTGTACCCTATTTTCTCATCGCCATTAAGTGTTAATCAGAATGTCCGTTAACTTCAAAGACTAACGGCAAAGCTTACTCCAGTACTGAATTAACTAACACGGTGATAGCAGAGCCCCTGTGTTCAACATCACGAATACTAAAGACCGTTGCTGTTGGATACAAACTTTAGCTGGTTTCTTTCCGTCCTCACAATCTACTTATATCTCCTTCTCCTTCTTCCAACTATTCTTCCCGCCAACATTCTGCATACATTACTTATTTCCCTGGCACAGTTATATGTCTAGCACGTCTTAGAAACTTAACGTTAACTGTTCTGACAATAATAACTGTGAGTAATCTGTACAAATTACGAAGTTCTACCTTAAAATATTAATTCCGTGTAACTCCCCGAGTTGCATTAGTATTCTCATGTAACTACATGGTCCATCCTCAGTTGCAGTGGGAGGATACAGTTTTCAAATGTGGAGGGAGATGCAAATATTTCGAATAAGCCAACGGACAGCCGATAAGGGATGGTTCGTCAGTCGGGAGTTTGGGCGGGGGTAACATAATGTTATAAAATGTTACACAGGATCTTAAACATTGTTGCAGCTGCAGTACACATTCAATTCAATTCAATTAATTTATTATTGTGCGTGACAACAGCCAAACAAGGCCAATTACAGCCAGGCACATAAACAGCAGTCGGTAACTTTGGTACAATATAGAGATGACATGTGAGATAGTTATTAGTACTAAGTGAAAACAAATAAACAATAAGATAGCAGAAAAAACTTAGAACATTAAATACCACATCACAATAAAGATAACATTATAGAATTTGGCAGTGTTCGGATACCTGGAAAAGACAGCAACAAACCAAAATAACATTCACAAAGAAGTCAAGCCAACATTTAACTTCGCTATTATATAATATTTTAAGTTGAGAATCAATGTTATTTCTGTCTCTGATATAACAACGTAAAGATCACGACTAACTAAAACATAATTATCTGTTCCTGTATGGGTGTGAACCTTGTTCTCCCGTCCTAAGTGAGGGCACAGAATGAGAGAGCTTTGAGTGAGGGTGTTCAGATTGTTTGTACCTATCGAAGAGGACGTAACAGATGGGTGGAGAAAACTGCACAATAATATATCACAATGTGTACTGTTCACCAAATAAGCTGCTATTAGGGAGACTAAATTTCGAATAATTTGATGGGCGAGCCAAATAGCGCGCATAAAGCTGGGAACTGTCTAAAATAATGCATTCTTCTCGGGCTACCAGCCGTGTAAAAAAACACCAACGGCTGGTAACTCGAGAAGAATATATTATACTTAGTCGCCGTGAAAGCTTCAGATTATACAACCGTGTAAAATATTAGTCGGGGAACATGAAGTGAGAAAAGCACTTCTAATATTTGGTAAATACGGGATGAGGACTTGAATTTTACTAAATTGCCTCAGGGAAAGTTAAACGGTGGCATCTTGTAAACACAGTGATATTTCTTCCGGTCTCATAAAAGGTGGGATATTTTTTGACCAAGCTGGGCGATTATTTGCCTGTCAGAAAAGACTCCTCTCCATGTAGTTAGATAAATAGTTATATTATCCTCTAAGTCTGCAGTGTATATTACGCTGCACTACGGTCTATCAATTTTTAATGTTTAATGCTCGGTTAAATCTGCGACGAAGAAAGTGTAAAAAGTGACAAAACAAACTGCCTGCTATTTATTAAGACGACGTGATACTCCTTCAGGATATCAGTGTTATTCTTCACCGTCAATTCCAGACTAATTGTAAAAAAAATTCATTTCGCGAAATGATGATGACTATTATGACTCTGAAGTTTAAGTCCTGCTACAGTCTTCAATGGAAGCTACAAAAACAATGATGAATTAATTACGAATGATAAATCTGAAAGGAAGATACAGTTTTTTGTTTAACGACGGAAACTTCAAACTCATTCGGAAGCATACATAAATCCTACGTGATCTCATATTTTCTGGTATATTACGAGATTCAGTCTAAGTAACTTCTGTCTTTATATATCAATATTGTAACTGAAGGAATAAGCAGCACTATTAGAATGTTATAAAAGAAATATCGGACAGCTGTACTCCTTATAATACACTGATATTCCGAAACTGTTCGCCAGACATCACGTAAATTATTCTTGCATTGTTATCCTGAGTTTCGAACATTAGGCCATTTTTGCACTCTTGTAATGTGAGACCGTTGTTGACCAACAATATTTTAAAGCTGTTGCCCAACAAATGGGATCGGTTCCATTGTTTTATGGCATCGATTCACAAAATTTTACAATTACTGTTTCCATTGTCGTGTAATATTGGTCCCTGGACGTGAGGGCGCCTGCCTTGTTGAGAAAGCGCTGCAGACTGACACGGGCTGTCCCTATTTTCGCCGACGCTGGAAAAAGAACACCCAAAACTTCAGAGAGAGTGAGGAGGGAATAAAGCAGTAGACCTACTTCGAGAATACACAAATTGAAAGGAGATCTGAGGTACTCACGACGGTGAAGATGTCATTGTCAGTCTTCCGGTTAACAACGCCGTGTGGACTTATGAATAGATATCAATATTTTGTAGGAATATGCTGCCTCGAACTTCAGGTTCGAAACTTTAGTATCCACCTACAAGTCCTCACGGCGTCAAAACCCGTAAGTCTATCATTGACATCTTCACCAGCGTGTTAACCTCAACAGACTGTAAGTTATCATATTTTATATATATAAATACATATATATATATATATATATACATATATATCGCACGTTTTCAAAACTGTCGTCTTTTATTCTAAAGCAAAACTTTTTCGTAGCTCTATAACTGTTGTTGGGGCCATAGGATGTGAAGATGTGTTACATTTGCCGAAGGTAGAATGGCAGTTGTCATTACGCAGAGGAAGTTTAAGAATTATGAAAATGATTCAAATAAAGCCGAAGGAATGTTGTTTGCATGTTCTGTGCGGCCATGAACTACATCACCTGCTATGGCCATAGAGCAGATCGATGATCAGTGCATCCGGGACAACTGAAGAACAAACATAAAAGATACTGAATCTCAAATGATCACGAAAGGAATTGGTACAGGAATCGCTTTTAGCTGACAGGAAATGTAGTGACCGTATAATGAATGGCTAGCTGAGACTGATGAATACTGGTCAGAGTAAACAGTTATGGACACAACAGTAACTAGACAGACAGAACTTGCTAGCCAGACATCATACACAGATGGGAAGGCAGTGCAGTTAGATGGTGACTGGGACTTGCTCCATCTGTTGTACAGCTAGTTATCTGTTTGAGTTTACGTTTCAGTAGTATTAGTATGCGCCACCACCGTGCGGTAGGCAATTTGACGTACAGCAGTGCAATGTGTGTACGGCCACTAGTAATGCTCACCAGGCGCGTTGTCCGTGAAACTAGAGCTTGAAAGAAGGATCATAAAATAAGTACTTGCGGTCCCATGTATACATGAACTTACATAATTTTTTCGGACTGCAACTCACCACTAAAACTTTTACGTCCCAGTATCGAATCACACTATTTATCTATTTGCTGCTCCAAAATAATGATAAAATTATCTTCACTATTTTTCGTACATTCATAGTCTTTGTTCTCTCCTCCATGAAGTATTTACTATTTGTTCTTTCCGTTTGAATATATGGTTTATTGTTGAAGTCAATCCTGATTTAAGGAATGGAAAAAACATGAAGTTCTGTATCTTCAAACTTTTTGTGGGGGGGGGGGGGGGAATATATTGTTTTTGGCCTTTTGTTTTCATTGACATCCTAAAGTGAGACCAAAAATCGCGATCATATAGTTCAAGACGTAAAATGATAGTTTACGTCATTGCATTGTTATGTAATTATTTGAAGGCGAAAAATCTATGGACTGTGACTATTTTTTTTTATTTAGTATTCTGTCTGACGACAGGTCCATATGAACAGGATCCTTCCATCCTTTTCTCGGACTGGGACCTGTTCATATACGTTCTTGGCAGATGCCTTCTTCTGTGTGTGAATGGAGTAATTGCTGGGATGCCACGGAGAAACCATGGAAGCCCCCGGAGGAAAACTCCGTGTTGCCTAGACCACGGTCTTGCCCAACACACGTTATAAATTCGGGCACCGCCGGGAATCGAACCCGAGACCTCAGGATTACAAGGCCGTTTCTGTAGATAAATCTTTAAGAACTTTAATATTATTTAATATTTGCAATGAAGGAACTCGAGAATAAAAATATAATTTTTTGAGTCATTAACAATGTTCTGACAACTGCTCCGAGAAACGAAACAAGTGTGAAACGTAAGACGGAGACATCTTTAGTAGAAATGTTTCTGAGGAATATATATGTGTACAGAATGAACTACTTTCAGGCTCTACGCATGTTGGTCTGGATGTATAAGTTATAAATACAATGTTTGCTCATGCAGAGATACTTAGAATTGAACCGTATAGCAAATATTTAACCACGGCAGTTTCAGATTATAAACGCAGACCGGGATGAGTCAACCAATGAATTGATTGGCTACGGGTTAAATGACAAGGGATCGATTCCCGACAACCACTGGGCCGACAATTTTTATCAACGGGACATCAGCTACTTTCTCCGGGGTAGGTAGGCTGACCGCTCCCCGCTGTCAAGTGTCTGGTTATAGAATGTGTAGGTCTTTACGATTCACTCCTTAACTTCTCTGTAGTGAGCTGCTTGAACGTACAGGCAAATTTATTGTAAAATCTTTTCTGAGTTATCTTCAAAACTGCTGTGTTATTTTGTGATAATATACAGGTTGTGACTGAAACAAAAAAATGTTTCTCTATGGTCAGACTTATACCAGAATAATACAGTACTTTCCTCATACTTCTCTGTAGATGAAATGAAATGAGAGATGAGCAATCAAAGCGTAAAATATCTTAGTAAATGAGCAGCCCTTCGTAACGTACGTCTATTTCTGATTCCAATCCTCAAGGTAAACCACTGCAGCTGGTATACCAACACTTGTTTGGCTATCAATGACGCACAGCGATGTAGGTTGGTTTCGTGCTCCTTGCGGGGGAGGCAGAGGGGTGTAATATGTGCATTTACATGAGTGTGCGTGCGTGTACACGTCAGCAGCTACCTTGCGTGTGTAATAGGCTTAAACATAATTCAGGGTGACGAAGAAATAGTTTATACTAATCTCTACGTTAATTACTTCGTGTTATCTGGAATCATATTTATGTAAATATATCATAGCAAATAGGTGATACTATATATGCAAAAGGTTCTTTCTAATAAATTAGGGGACAGTATTTCTCTGCATCAAAATTGTAGCAGGTAGGCATTAAGTTGTGAACACAGTAATGGTATAATAAATCAACTTAGAGCAGAGGTTCCTAAAGTGTGGGGCGCGCCCCCTTGGGGGAGGGCGATTGGTTTTCTGTGTTGGGGTGTTGTTTGTATGAAAAACTTTTTTTAACGAAATATGGAGAAACATTTTTAACATCCTTTGCTTGGTTGAGGTAGTTTAGTTGTCTTACAGCGCTGTAGAATTCAGACTCGTAGACCATCGGCGGTTTTAGGAAGTAAACGACAATATAAGTCTGCGTACAGTTAGGGACCCATTCCACTAATCCAGGTATAAAACGTATATTTTATTGCAGTTTCTTAAATTAAATGCATTGAATAATATATACTAAATTTTAAAAAAATGTGTACTCACAACTGAATTTTATGGAAAGTCTGTTTGCTTGCACTTGTTCTGGAAGGAGTGCGTGAAATTTATGAAATATTTGAAGTGAGGCGCAAGGTATAAAAATTTGGGAACCTCTGACATAGGGGATTAGTAAGAACCCAAAAGAAAGGAAGGCATTTAAATGGTGTTGGTGCATATTAAAATGTCTTTTATAGGATATATTATCAACGTGTGATTCTCAGTTCAGAAATGAGATACAATACTATTTATTCTCAGTAATTTGGATCTTCACAGACATTCAATTAAATCAATGACAATTAACCACAAATGCGCCCATGAAGACCACATTAATTAGTTGTGCTGGTGGCAGGCCTTCTTCTGACAATATTATCATCTACTTCCGGAAAATATTAAAACGTCGAGCCAATGTTGAGTTATAATTATTGTGGTTCAGATACCTCACATCTCTGAAGCAAATGCCGGGAAGAAATATTAACATATATAATGGCCGTTGTGTGTCCTGTCCGCCCCGAGCCAACGTGTGGCCCGCCATCATACCCAATGACTCAATGGTTATGTTACTCTATTTCACTGCTTTAAACTCAGAGGTGTGTAGCGTCGAACAGAATGCAAATATGTGTGTAAGTTGAGTACGTAAGTATTTGGAAGGAGATGGAGAACATTTGCTCAAGAGATTGAACGTCATCACGGAAACCGGCCCAGTTCCGAGCCGTGTAACTCCAACAAATAAAATTTATACCACCAGACGAACCCGCTCAGTGAGATGATGACACAGACCCACAAACCGAAATGGCCGTTAAAATTTGCCATTATGAACTGAGTAAAACAGACGAAACGTTTTACCTAAATAACAAGGTAGATCACCAATTCGTTGGATGAGAGTCCTTTTGGACAAGCTAGTAGATGTTCAGGAAACAAATTTTTGGTATTTTATGTTATCGGATGATCATTACCGTGTTCTAAAGGATTCACCACAGAACTATATTCTGAGCCAGATGAATTCAATCTACCGACAAGTATCTTGTATTGTTAAGATATGTTTTAATATTATAATTCAATCTCTTCCTTCCAAGAGACAGAAGAAATTCAAGAAAATCCAGAATTCGATGGACAGTCAATTCTAATAGAAAGGAACCAGTGGACTCAAACCTCTAAGTTTATGTTTAAGAATTGTTTTGGGGGGGACCTGTCACATGAAGCAACCACCTTCGTATGTGAATATAATTATGGACTAACATTAACTCTAATTAGAAAGTCTATGGGCATTGGAGTTAGACTCCAGGTTCCTAGTAGAGCTCCGACAAAGCCGTCACATTAGCATAGTCTGTCGCACAAGACCAGCCGACTGGTTTACACTCAGGACTAGCCTTTAAATCTCAACTGCTAGTATCTTTAGCCAGAGAAATGTCAGATTACTTAATAACTTGCTGTCTGGACTACATTGGCATCACCATTAACGATTCATCGCCGACTTGAAACCTGTATCAGACTTACTTTAGTGCAAGTTATTACGTAGACAGAAACTGACATGAGGTAGACAAAACTTGTTTCTTGCTATAATGACAGGACCTCACCTACCAGACCGGATGTCATGTGTTGTCAAGTACACTGTTAATAGAGCGTAAATACTAAACGAGAATTACAAAATCTTAGAAATCTGTTTTTTTTATGAACGACTAAATTTTCGCAATAACAAATCAGCCTTCAACCAGATACAGCGAATAACAGTGAGATGTACGTACGAGGCATAATAATGTGTTTGGTCGGAAAGTGGTTCTCAACATGTTCTTATTCACGGACCGATAAAATTGCACTGGGTTTTATAGAGCCGGTACACCACGTGTCAAATTGCACAGTACAAATAACAAATATCGTACGAATCTAATGTATATTAACGCATCTGAGTAGAACCCTGATGATGGGGCCAGAGATGGTCCCTGAAACGTTGGTTCCTTCGTTTAACCATGTGACGAGGCTCATCACCTTAGAACATTTTATTGATTTACGTCACCGCAAAAGCTTCAAATCATATGTAACTATAAAGTCTTTTAGAGCTTCTCAACTTTCTTGGACCGTTTTAAGAGGATCTGTCTCATAATTATAGTTTCACGTGCAAATTATTTCTCACGATATAGTAATTACCTAATTTTTCTAGAAATAAGTGTCTTCCGAGGCCTTAGACAACTCGAATTCTGGGATTGTGAGTTCAAATACCACTCGAGCCATGTATATATGTCTACGTTTTTCTGTGTTATGTTGCCCTGTGTAGGTGGGAACCTTGTGATGTGTAATCTGCCATCCAAGGGGTCGTACCAAGTGTCTAAAAGTATTCAAAGTTTCAGTAGTTTACTGTGAACTCAAACAGTCAAAAAATTTAATCCGTAAAAGCTGGGGGAGGAGAAAATCAAAATCCACACTGAAATTCCATTAAGGATTGTACGAGGAAATATGAACTGAAAATCGTTGGCGGTCTTAACTGTCATAAATACATGTGAACGCAATTACCAATTGTTGATATACACAGGGTCCAACCCGAAAACTGTACTGTGCCTCAAGGCTAGAGAAGGATAGATGAAAAGTGATACACTTCTGTACAAACTCTAGTCTACAAATGCAAAAGAATTTTTCCACTGTAGATCTGTGATTGCAACAACACTCGAAAAATAGAATTCTTGTAGCGACAACCGTCCTAGAAACACCTGCTGAGAGTGGCTAACAGAGAAGAATTCCTTTTATCTTTTAAGGAAAAACTTTTAAAAGGATTACTCTTAAGTTATTTTACGAAGGTTTCTCAATAAATTTATGCCTGTTTCAGAACATCTTTCTTCGTCTTACTTCAAGAAACTACACAACGTTTCGAAAACTGGCTCTGGTTTTGTCATCAGGTCAACAGCCTAATCTGTTGGGTCATTGGCACCGAGACTAAACATTTTCTGACGGATTCGCTGACCAGATTGTTCACCTGATGTCGAAAGCCCAGCGAACTTCCGAAACGTTGCGTGGGCTTTTAAACTAAGGCGAAGGAAAATATCCAGTGATAGGAATCCGTACAAGTTCATTTGTAAGCTTTAATATAGGCCTAGTAGTACAAGTATTGTGATCATATATGGAACTAAAGAACGGAGAACGTCGTTGATTGAATATATAACGCTCCTGCTTTATGTTCAGAAGGTCACTAGTTCAAATCTAGGCAGAGAAACCGGCTAAACTGATTCGGTTTTAGTGTTTTCCCCAGCTCCATAATGTAAATGGCGGGATATTATCTCACATTCCCCCATCACCGTTTCCTTCCTTATCCTCTCAAATTTAGTGTTCATTAATCATACTTATATTTGTTATTTAGTGCTATATAATCTGATCTATTTACAGGGTATTTAAATAAAATTTAACAAAGATAAGACAAAATGAAGATTTCTTTAAACCTTTTTATATAGTATTTATTTACTTAAAATTTTCAGACCATTCTGAAAGCAGGCGCAATGAACGTATAAAAATAAATAAATCTTAATCATTTAGCAGTGCTCATTGAGATATCGGCACATCAAGAGGCTTCAGCCTCGCAGGGCAACATTTTGCAGAAAATCACGGAAAACATTGAAGTTCCGGGTGGAATTCAACCCCCGCTATTCCATTGTCAGAGTGGGCGAAGACCTTCGAAAGCGCGGCCACTGGAATCGGCTCGGTATTGTTTATTACATTGGTATCATTATTTTGAAAACTTGGTCTCAAGACCACTTCATCAAGTATCACGCAAGGTTTCTGACAATCCAGACTGCTATGGGTAAACAGAGTCACGAATCAGTTTTGGAATTCCGTTTAGTCTCATTACGTATACTATAGGTTAGGACTTTATTAATTAATTAGGTCTAAGCCTGTACAGCAGAGGCCTTGAGGAATTAATAGTTGCTCATCTAGTTAAGAAACTTTCATGTTATATCTACAAGAAACAGCTACTGGTCCAGCAGAATTTAGTATAAAATTTCCATAACTTATTACTTTAAAATTTACTTGTTTTTCCCATTGAAACCTAAAACTTTCTTCCGTTTGGGATTTTGTAAAAATAAAGTGCATGCATGAATTTCTTAGCTCCCCATGCGTGCTGCACGTCCGACCCACAACATATCTTATTTCACCATTTAACAATATTTAGAGAACAGGGTAGTTTATTAATCTGAATCCACTCTGTTTTTAATTTTTTCTTGAAATTAATTCTGATGTTATTGCCATATGTTTAAACTTTGTCACATTTTCCGAGGATTTACTAAATAAGGTTATTTTACGGATTTGTCATGCATTTTGGTGACAATATATGAATATATGCACCGGGTATTAGTCGGGAAGCCTGAGGGGAAGAGACCGCTGGGGAGACCTAGACGTAGATGGGAGGATAACATCAGGCGGAATCTATGGGAGATTGGAGTTGAAAGAGACTGGATTTTGCTGGCCCAGGACAGGGTCCGGTGGAGGGCTTTGGTTAATTCGGTGATGATCCTTCGGTTTCCGTGAGCTATCTAGTTGGTTTGTTAGTTAGGCATGAATATATTCACACTTATTTTTAAATTTATGCAATTAATGTTTAATTAATTCCGCACGGTCATCATAACATTTTAAAATTATTTAATACAGGCAAATCCACACATGACAGTTTAAGTTTTATAAGGTAATGTTCGAAAATCAACTAATGTTCTCTGTTTGTGTAAGACATGCTACATTCCTTACACATTGACTGATAACCTGGGCCATATTAAAAATCCTCTGATTTGCGGCATTGGTTCCTAACGTATGCTCCCTCGCATCACGGGTGCTCATGAACTGGACCAACGTATTCTGCCACTGAAATCAAGTAATGGTGACTTTTTCCCCATTTCGAAGAACAAATTCTAAACTCTTCTGACAGTAACTAATATGTGCGAAATTGATTTTCCAGGTACATTTCCAAAAGAACAAAGTACAGAATAAATTGAATATGGAGCCGGAAAAGTTGGCGTACATTCAGTTGTCAAACGTCACACCTGATATCAAGCGTCTTTGCTTAGGCCATCAGAATCATTCGGTCGCAATAAATTTGGTAAATAGACTCATTTTATTTACTTTTATTTTTATCCCTGCATAACGTTTTTTAATATAGATCAGTCCTGCACAAATTTACAATAATATAGGAATAACCTTCGAACACTAGGAGATAATATATATCAGAAATATAAATAATATTCGGGAGGAATTATTCACCAACTCTTTTGTAT
Source organism: Zootermopsis nevadensis (assembly GCF_000696155.1). Next base: position 712,150 of record NW_019059681.1, read on the forward strand.
CAGTGTTTGCCTGTCATAGGCTCTTTGCCGTTGACAAACACTCTAATAAAGGAATTGAATTGAATTATTATTATTATTATTTGTTCATGTTCTTAGAACATAATAAAACATGTCATAATGTTTTTAGCCCTTAATATCAGAAGCTGATCAAGAAATATTTTGTCTTTTATAGAACGCAAAGTAATATTTCCGCCTTCATGGTCATGTAAAATTTATACTCATGTTATAATATTCTACGCAGAGAGCACATTTAGCAACCTTCGGTTCTAAAGATCGTCTTCTGATGAAATTACTTTTATGCCATTCAAAACGTGTCATGAGTCTGCACGTTTAGAAACTCACTGCTTTGATTTCGACCTCTCTGTCAGGACATTGTAATGTAAAGTAAATGGCCGGAGCAACTCTAAACATTTGTAATTAAAACATGAATACGTAGAGTGATAAAGACGTGAAATTAGGTCTGCTAAGCGAAGGAGGTCTCCGCTGAGGTAGAAAATTTACACCATTTGCTATTTAATTCCCGTTGCAGACTTCATTTTCTCTCTCTTTTCTCGTTGTTGCATTTGAACGGCTTCGTCCCGCTGAAACATACTGGTAACCTGGTAACAAATGAAGCGTTTACTTAAAATGCCGAGGTTTCCACGTAGAGAAAGTGCCTGGGCTTTATCTTTGTTGCCGGAGTTAAATGAGTTACTCTCTTTGCTATACGAATCACACGCAGAAGCCGCGAGGGCATCAGTGGTGGCTAGGCTATTTAACTTTCTTTTATAAAACAGTAAAGGCATAATAAAACTGTTGCAATTTCGTCCTAAAATCGTATACATCGACTGTTTTCTCCTTCAACTTGTCTTTACTAGCAAGGCCTGCCTGTTCCGAACTGAAAAGTTTTCTTCCATTCTATATACGCCTTACTTATACTTTCGCAGTATTTTTTAATCCTTCGGAAGGTTATTTTTGTTTTCAATAAGTGTGAAACTAAAGATATATATTCCCCTAATAATTACGTGCGTACCTGTTATTATAATTTTAATTTTTGTGTATAATTTTTATTGTAAAATGTTACGAAAATTTGGAATCGAGAAACTTTAGATAATACATAATTGTACTTTCCACTTCACAAACATGAACCTGGTAGTTCAGTCAACAGAGTGAATAGGGTAAGGGATGGAGTACCGGAGTTTGTTCGAGGCAGAAACCGATATTTTCTCTACGCCACCGCATCCATACCTGTTCTGCGAACTACCAAGCCTCCTGTCCAGTCTGTACCGAGTTCTATTTCCTCGTGAATAAAGACATCGAGGCGCGAAGCTGACAGCTCACGACCATTAAGTACAAAATTATGGATGGAGTTATACCTGCACTCCTCTATATTTTGACATGTCTTGTTGCTTAATTAGTCACCAGGATAACTTGACCTTTTAGTGTTAGAAAACGTCCACAGCATGAAAGTAATTTATTGTACAACTTCGGCTCTCATCCGCAAGCCGGAGTTATACATTGAACTCCAGCCGCGAAAACCTGCAGGCGAGTAACTTAGCGGTCGTCTTGGAAATGGAAATCAAATTATAACCGTCTTTCTGCGATTCATAAGATGGATAAATGCACGTAGACTTTTACTCCGAGGCTAGCCGAGTACTGGATCAGATATAACACCCCCCCCCCCCCCCCCCAACTTCGGACCACCGAACGTTGCACCCGAGCGGTTTGGCACCCACTCGTGTTGAGGAAGTTATAGTTTGAAATCTTTGCCCCGTTATAATAACTGAGGTTTCGTGTTTTTCCTCATCTCCCTGATAATGGAAGCAGTAAACACCTCCGAAACGTTAAAATTCTACCAGGCTCTCGATGCAACAACCCAAAAGACTTGAAATCTCACGAGGAGATGTACATGTTGCCAGAGTGTGAAGACAAGGACCTTTTGGGAAGGAGGCCTGAAAGCGGCTCAGGAACATGTCACATGACGCTGAACTTTAGGGCTTTGCTGTGAGATTCGAGATTCTCATGGCGGTGAATATGTTTTTGTGTGTTTTAACACTTTCTGGACCCTTAAGTAAATACAAACAATACCAAGAAACAAATTATCTCCATCTTCTCAGCTCTGAAGATGAAGACAGCCGCTTTACGATTCCACACGACGTCAGAATCTAGAACATCAATTCCATGTAGTCAACTAGTTATTAACTACTCGATACATTTATCTGAATTATAATCTTCTGCTTCAGAACCGTGGTCACGTTATCACGTCTTTAAATAACCTAGATTCGAACACGAGATCTTCATAAGACGAAACATAGGGGCTGGCCGCTACACCTACACGTATAGAGAAGCAGGTAATAAGATAATAGTCAGTGTCGTCAAAAGTGTTAATTTTACTCACGTGTTGAAACAAAATAAACGATCAAGGGTATCGTTATTACAAATTTCAACATAATGCCTCGTGAAAGGCAAGACCCTAGATTATAATAGATGATATGGATTAAACTCAATGACCAACTCCATACAGATAGGGCAGAGTCACATTACGGCTTTTATATGCAATGCCCATAGCTTTCAATGACGTTTTAATGAGTTAAAATTAATTAATTGTACAGTACGTAAAAGTCGCTAGTTAGTAACCGACGCGCATTGTGATTGTCGACAGTTGTGTAAATTAAACATGTTGTATTACATAAGCAGACCTACCGCCTATAGCCTATTATGAAACAAAGACTGAAATGCTGTGAGATATTACCGACAGGAAACAGTCAGTTCTGTACCTCATCACAAATTCTAATAAAATTATTTTTAACATGTAGGTCAGTGTACATGTGCGTATAAGTTAATGGTTAATTCTGCGATAGATAAATCAGAAGGTTTGAAATGGCGAATATTAAAGTTCGCCGCTGAATCCGCTGGTCAAATCACATGCTTTCCTTACAATTGTTAGCTGACGACCATTTTTATTATTAACCCTTCATATCCTGCTTCATATTCGAGGTAACATCTTTCCAAGAAGTTTCTTGATTAACGTTTTCCCGTTCTAGATACGTGATCATTATTTACGAAGAGGTTAGTAATGTAACAATTATGTTACAGTAGAGGAACTGGGTAAGTTGCGATAATAATCTCTAGTTCTATAAGTACTTATTGTTTATACCATTCTTGAGAAGCTGACACCAGCTTATTTGACCAAAAAATTCCACGCCTTTCATGAAACCACTGGTTTCATTTCCGGGTTCACACGAACTCAGCACTCGATTCTATTTCTGTGCCAGGTGAATTGAGTACACATTTCTACGCTAATTTATGTGAAATAAATGGAAAGCTATCCTTGTGCTTACATAATTAAGTATGCGGGAGTCTCCACACATTCTGAACTTCGGCGTTAAATGAAGGAGAGGGAGAGCTGTCACCTTCACGCTGCGGTCGCTTTACCCCGTGGGAACATCTCCCGGCAACCAGTGTGCAGAAGGCTGGATGGAACCCAGAGCCGGTCTGGACGCAGTGACGACGCGAAGAGCATTTGCCTCGACAGTCCAACCCGCAGCTCGGTCACTGTAAGGACTGAAAAACCTTGGCCTCCAATTTTCTTAGATCCATGTTAACGTATGTTACAGTCTGTGCCCAGGAGTCCTCTTCTTCAGGATTTTCAACTGAAGTGTTGTATGCATTTCTTATAAACTAGCTAATTGACTTCACAAAGTATAAAAAAGTAAAAGTAAAGTTTGTCCCACTATACGCCATGTAGGCGTTTGGGGTGAGTGGAGGTATAGCTCCTCTCTTCCTTGACCTCGGCACTAGATGGGGGTGAGTGATCAGCATCACGCCCCGGCCGGTTTTACCCCCGGGAAAGGACCCCGGTACCCATAGTAGAGGAGGCTGGGTGGGCCCCAGAGCCGGTCTGGACGCAGAGGCTAGAGGAAAAATCCTCTGCCCCCGTCGGGGATCGAACCTCGGCCGTCCAGCCCGTAGCTAGTCACTATACTGACTGAGCTATCCCGGCTCATACTCCACAAAGTATAGTACTCCTTAAATAAGTGATTACCTGCCCTTTATGGAACCCGAATGTTCATTATCTGTTAACAAGGGCCCGTTACAAGCCTTTATCCTGAGCCACGTGAATGCAATCCACACTCTTCCATCCTATTTTCTTAAGATCCATTTAATATTATTCTCCCGTGTATGCCTCGGAATTTCAACGTCTTCTTCTCTTCAGGCCTTCCAGCCAAAATTTTGTAAGCATTTCTAACTAAATCATGCTTGCTACATGGCCTCCCGCTCTCAAACCCTTGATTTTATAATTATAATAATAGGTGAAATTATGAAATCATATAGTAGCATGAACAGCTGTTGTGCCGATTTTTAAAAAAGGCAACAGCGCCTTAATTTCTAACTATAGGCCTATTTAGATCCTTAATAACCTCTCCAAAATTTTTGAACATATTGTTCATGATCACCTTTCCTTTTATTTCAAATTCAAATTACACCCCAGTCAGCATTGCTTTTGTAAATCAAAATCTACGGTAACTAATTTAGTTACCTACCTAAATGATGTTCAGCCGTCGGTTTGTTCACAGCGACAGATCGATTCTGTGTATTTTGATCTTAGGCAGGCCTTTGACTCAGTCCCGCATTCTATTCTTTTGAAAAAGCTAAATAAATTTGGACTATCTTCTCCTTATGTCAAGTGGTTCCAAAGTTATTTATCATCCAGATCTGCCTTTGTTCGCATTTTAGGACAGTCTTCTTCTAAAATAAATACATTCATAATTAATTTAATGTAGAATTCAGAGAAAGCAGATAATCCTGTATGTACAAGTAAGTAGGCAGCTTAGAGTGGCCAATCAAAAAGTGAGACTAGATAATTGGTAAATAACGTAAAGAAAGGAAGAGCATAATATTATCATCTGGAACTCATTTCAATTAGTATTACAAACAAAATTAGAATAACTTTCCATGTCAGAACTTAATTCTCTTGAGCAATGATACTGTGTTGCATTTCCTGGGAAAATTCTGTTATTTTACTGGGAGACTCCCACAGCGCTCACGTGGGAATTGCACTTCTTGGGACGACTTCAACATTTTTCTCTTAAAAATGTTCACACATTACAATCATAATTAATGTCATCACACGTAAAATGGTGTCATAATATATTTATGCTTATTTCTTTCTCGTGTAATCTATTACTTGCTTTTGTTTATGTTATTGATATTGAAATATTATAGTACAAGGGACGAGCATTATACTCCATTCAATCACGGACCTCAACATTTCTGAAGCGATTAGTACACAGAACTATCTGCCTACACTATAATTATGATTTAAACTTTACACCGAATAACATTCGGGTGATCAAATTACAAAGAAAGATATGGGCTGGGCATGCAGCAAGTATTTTAAAATGTATAACTGAAAGTGTATGCTTATTAAAATGCTGGAGCTTAAAGAAATTAGTTATAAGGGTGTGACCTGGATTTTTACTTGGCTCAAAACTCTTGTGAACAAGGTAACGACTTTCGGGTTCCACAAAAGCAAGAAATGTATCGAGTAGCTAAACCATTGTCAGCTGCATGTAGTACTGTTGGAGCAAGACATAAGCTGAAATAGGTTACAGCAGAAGTTCTTGATTTATAACTACGTACCCGAGACGGGTTCTGAATCTTTAATATCTTCTATCAACGTGTTTTAGTCTTTGATGGAAAAATCAGGCATGATGTTGAGACATGTTCGGCATCTGCGCATTTGATGTTTCCCAAAGACATTGGTGACAGAACAGTTGAACTGTGGTGAAAGTGTGCGGTTTGTAGCAAGAAAAAACCTTGAACTTCTAAAGCAATGCGGGTTACAAAAACTCTCTCCCTTTATGTTTTACATGGTTGCATGGTTCACTAAAGGAAAGTAAAAAGATGTATTTTTGAAAGAATTTAGTTTTTAAAGGAGACCTTGGTTTAAACACCTGACGAAACACAGCATAATTACTGGACCTATAGAGTGTGAACGGCTGACAGCAGATTACGAATGGCAGGACTACCTACTTCCCAGTTCTTCTTCTGCAAATATGTGATCTTTTTGAACTGGATACAGTAGAACAATCTGTGAACAAGTACTTACGAATCGGACGTATTGGATCAGTTGTCGTCCAGATAAAACGCACTAAATGAAACAACAGAATCGAAATTCATTATGGCTTCCTATCGTTCTAGATATGTGGTACGGTCACTGAAATGTATTATTATTCCATCTATTCACACTTCATAGGGTATGTGTGTTACATGTATTATATAGTTTTATTGTAAGGGATGACTATATTTTACATCAGCGTCTTTCGAACGATGTATGATGTTCCTAGAATGACTGTTTTCTGAAGTTCCTTAATGCCGTGTTCGCCCGAGATGTTGGCCAAATATTTTTTGAGTGACTTGGAGACAGTTCCAGTTGCTCCTATAATTATTGGGATTACTTTTGCTTTCACTTTCCACATTCGCTGTATTTCAATGAGAAGGTCCTTGTATTTCAAGACCTTCTCCGCTTCCTTCTTAATTATATTTGTTAGTTGGTACTGTTATAACAATTAAAAGTTCCATTTTTTCGCATTATAATATCTGATTTATTATTTGGAATGGTTCTATCTGTTCTGACTTGTTGGTTCCACAAAATAGTTATTTGGCTATCTTGTCTTATCTCAACTGCCTTCGGGATGTGTTCATAACAATGCTTCTTTTCTAGCTTTACCCCAGCTTTCCAGCATAAGTTAAAATGCAGCTGAGTACAGACACGATCATGTCCTTGTATATATTGCTCTTTTGCCAGCATTGGGCATCCAGAAACAACGTGATCTGTTGTTTCATCAAATTATGGGTGATGGTGGTGGTAGCAGTCGTTGGCCTAATATCAACACCAAAGATGTACTTTCGATCGCCTTTGAATCCGAAAGCGAAAGAATTTCTCATCTCGGCTGAGTGAGCTGTTTAAGCGAGGATCCTGGGATCTTAAGGTATGTCGCATACTGTGACCACTTTCAAAAGAAAAGTGGGTAACAGAGATTTTTAACTTATCCGTGCATGCAGCCTGTGACTCTAATTGATTGCTTTTACGAAAGTGAAACTTTTTGGTATAGAAGACGTAGTCTGTGCTAACTTGATGGGAAATCACTGAAGCGAATAGTGAAACGAGCACTGACAAGAAGCATATTACCTGTCTTGCAATGGCACTTCCACTGGTCTCACACAACCCGTTGTCATCTTGCACGACTTCCGCTTTCTGAGTTTCGTGACGTAATGTCTCTATTCTCATTATATCTTGATTTAGGAACATTGTAAACTATGACGCAGGGCGGGCTTTCTTGAACCCTGATAGTCGTTCAACAGGGCAGGAAATTTTCCCGTGTTATGGAATAAGAAATCTTATTAAATAAGCTACATACACGTACATATCATACAATTAGAATATTCCGGCTGGAGCTGTCCAAGAACTACCGTCTCATAAATACCCGTTTACTCGAAAATTGAAAAGAGAACAAAAAATAAATAAATACATAAACTTTTATGTTCACTTATTTTTCAACATATCCCAGTGTAATAACTAACGGAAGAAACTGCCTCTGAACATTCATCTTGACGTCGAAAATGATGTAACCTCACCCACGCAGATAGAGAATGCTTCTTAGTAACCACGTATGAGGAAATGCCAGGAGAAACACATTTGTAAATATTATAGAAGCTCGATTTACTGTAGACTGTTTCTGAAAAAGTATCCCAGACTGTTTTTCCTGAGAGACCAAGTCCTTTCATTTTCTGACGGTAAACATTCAACCAGATACCCAGTCACGGTGCTTTTTCAAAATATTTCGATCATTCTTTGTCTTTAAATGTCCTCTCTATCCATCACAACATGCAATATTAATAAAAAAATCAGTTCATTTTAAAGTGCTAACTCAACAGCTGCAGGATCCATTTACAGAGTTAGCACAAAAATTCAAAATAATAATAAATTTTAAATAATTATATTACAGAAAGTACAAAAAATGAATAAACTTTACTTATTAAAATGTTACATTAAAATACGCTTAAGTATAACCACATGTATACTAAATAATTGAATTCTTTATTATGTGTGTGCTGTATTAGTAGTCAGAAGGCCAGTTATATATGTACAACAATAATAATTATGATGGTGATAATAACAATAATAATAATAAGAATACATGTAACACGTATTAAAAACAAAATGTATTTCAGAAGTAGCTGTTGCATTATGTACCTCAGGAGCAAGATCTCTCTCGGGTACATAAAAGTAAATACCCTATAAAGTGGTGAATAGATGGAATAATAATAATAATAATGTTAAGCACAAAGTCAGATTTGGAATAATTTTTGGCATGAAGTAAAGACCAGAAAAATGACATGAGATGTGGAATTTGGGACACCAGGAGTTCCTTTAGGGCGAAAATTTGAAATCAAACATATATTAGAATGTGGTTCGAATTTATCTGGTTCAAGATGGATTCAGTTCCGAGTTATTGTGAAGACAGCCATTAACTTTCAGGTTCGTTTATGTAGCATCGGTGTAGGCATGATTTTACTCGGATTGACACTGCTCCAGTGACACTATTCTCAACACTGGTCGGATATGGACTGCCATGAGACTGAAACAGAGCCCTCAGGATGAACTCCTAATTGAAAAATTAACAGCCACTCAGCTAGTAACAAATTACCCGCCTTTCATGGAACAGGAAGTTTCATTACCGTGTTCGTGATCAGATGAGCCAACAAATGTACCTGAGCCAGTCTACAACCCCCCTCCACACGCCCGCCGCCCAACCAGTTCACTAACTAGTTACGGTAACGTTATACGTGCGCTAGGTGTCTTGAGAAATTTTGAATCTCGCAGCGCGGTCCACAGTTCCGATATGACTGGATGCACTAGTTACGTGCGTTATGGTTCAACAGCTGCGTCTCGTTCTCACACCACAAAACTGTGAACACATGAATCACGTCCTGCTGATTGCAACGATCTCCAAGATTTTCTTGGTGCCCGGCACAGTCCACAGAACATACCTCACGTACACCAGCCGTTGTCTAGCGAGTGTGAAGACTTAGAAACATAAATTTCCATTAAAACGAGATAAAACGTGTTCCTAACTAAATGTGCATACTGTAATGAGAGGTGTTTCGACCTTACAATCTCTCTTACAAGCGCCATGGATCATAGTTCTTCTTGAGAAGATTATAGTTACTCCAAGAGCCAGCTACTGTACCATATTCTTAGTCAGCAGAATCCGGCCCAAATATTCACATCCTGTTTCTTCCGAGTTATTTTAAAATTTTCATCCTTTTTACGCCTACATCTCTGAAGTCTGCTCTTCGGGGTTACCAACAAAACCTTTTTCTGCTCTCCTCATACGTGGTGCTTGTCCCATCCATTTTATCTTCTCATTTTATCAGCTTATTAATGTTCTTTAGAGTAATATTTCTTCACTATATAACTTTCGCCATTCTCCTGTTACTTCCTCTGTCTTAGACCCAAATATTTTCCTCAGAACTTGTTATCATACATCTTCAATTTAAAATCTTCCATTGGGGGAAGTTATTGTGTCTCACATCGACACAGAACAACAGACATAATCTTTGTCTTTTCATACCGTGGAGCCTGCAGTTATCTTATTTAGCTATATTCTTTGGCAATAATTTTTGTTAAAAATCAATTATTTTCTTAACCTTTACATACAGAGTGCGACAGAAATAATGAAGCTGTTTTAAAGTTACTTAACGTTCGTAAAATAAACTAATTATTTTATTTGAAAAACATTTCTTTCCCCTATGTCAATGACATTTATTTTCGGTGTTTCAGTTTTTGAAAATAAAGTCTGTTAAGTGAGCACCATTATCTTGAATTTGTAGGTTTACACGAATGGAGAAGCTCTTCAGTACTCCTTGAAGCATATCAGGGCCTAGAGGATTGCTATCAACGTCTCGAAGAGCACCGCGGTTCTCTTCGTTAAGTCCGCGAGACGCACCCAAAAGCCCAGAGCAGTGCAGTTTCTCGGACGCCCGATACAATGGGTCAAAACAGCGCGGTATTTTGGGTTGGCTGTTGACACTTGTACGTAGAATTAATATAAGATATTATTAGAATTAATCTTACAGAAACAAATTATGTAAACGTGAACTGGACTGAGCTGGCTCAGATAGACTATGATAATCACAGCAATTACTAAACTGAACTTCGCCGTAAAAATTAGATAATTTGTTGGCCAGATGAATAACTATCAACTGTTCAACGAAGACTATTCATCATGGCGTTGGTTTGTTAGTCAGTCAGTTCGTTAGTTAGTTGGTCATTTACGTTGGAATCTATGTGCTTCAAATGTTTTAATGTTTTTGCAATACATTTTACTTGTTTTCAAAATTCTGTGAAACGTACGCTTAAAATTATTCATTTTACCGAAAGACAGTATGTGACGGGACTGATGTGTCAGTGGGCCGACCAACAGGTGCATAAACATTTACAGGTGGGAAGCCCGGCCATGTTCTGGTCACAACACTGTGCCAGTTCCAGGATAAAACATTAAAGTAGTAGTTCAGTGTTAACCCGAGTAGTCTACATGCAAGCTGATGTACACGAAATTAGTTTCAAGTGCATTTAATTTGTATACCTTTCGTATTAAACAGCTTCGGATTGTACGTGAAAAACGTATAGAACACCTTAATTTATACTTAATATTATTATCCATCTATGGGACATACTTTTTTATCATCGTTCACAAGCGCTTATCTCATCCAGTCAGACCACCCCTGTTTATTTAATTTCCATTTTAATATTAAACCCTATAGATTATACCAAACAAGCCTTTGTCGCCCAAGTATACAGACTGAAATTCTGCATGTATTTCTCATCCCTCGCATACGTTGTTTGCTACATATCTCGCTAGTCTCATCCTCCTTGATTTGATCAACAAAATACTATATCATTTTTAAAGATTACATTTTACAGTTTTCCTCTTTCTCCTATCGCTTTCTCTTCCTTAGTTACAAACATTCCCTTCATTATCATGTTTTTAATCATTTAAATCCATGTTCTTCCTTTAGGATGAGAGAAAAATATAAAAAAGAGATAAATTATAGTTTTGTATGCTTTGACTCTTGCGTTTTATGTGGAACGTAGCATTGCTTTAGTGGACCTAGATTCAATATTTTAACAGTCTGTTTCTCAGGATCTAAATATTTATGAAAAGGCTATTTGTTCTTGCCAGTTTCCCCTCAACTCACAACACAGAAGTTTCTCGAAGCCATTCTACTGAAGTGCAGTGACAAAATGCACGAATAGTAGACGACTAATCCAATTTTGGGAATGGCTTTAGAAATCTGCTTGACAGAGTGCCGCATTTGGGGATGGGACGGGGGCGAATGGCGGCAAAGTGGGCACTGGATCACCCTCCTGTTCCCTCATTGCATCCAATCTACGATGCTCATCTGTTTGCCTATAGAAAGATATCGCACGGAAATGGCGTGCTGGAGGTGGGTGGGTGATTGTTGTAGGGGATGAAGCGGTACAGGAAGGAAACCACAACAAAAATTCCCTATCCCCCTTTCTATCTAACCTGATCCATTAATCTGATAAAGCTTTGCTGACACAATCAATCGATGAGGTCTACACGTAATCTGGGTAGAAAACAAGGGGGAGACCTATATTAGTTCCCTTCTGAAGAATTCAGTGTAAAGTGTGTAATGCTTCTTTTTCAGAATCTATTTTGTGCTTATATGCTTATTAAGCGTGTGAACTGACTAGAAGTAAACTGGCATATCGGATGAATATTCTCATGTCGTGCTTAATCGATAACTACAGCCCTCATTTTGTTTGTGCAGTCTCCAACATAATATTCATATAATAGCCTATATTGTATAGAGAAATCCTGTTGTAATTCTGAATATTTATTGTTTCATACACCCATCAATGCCAAAAAATTAATATGTTCAATTAATAATTATGCATGTGCTTATTGCTCAGGTATTGAGACATATAATCCAATTCACTACATGTTGCGACTATAAATGACCATCTGTTGGTGTTTATAAGCAAAGCTGAAGGAAGAAGCAATATATTAATCACCATATTACACTTCGTGACATATTCAAATTGTTATCCAGTTACTTTCTTGAGTACGTTGAACAGAAGTATACATTTATAAAAGGGCTAAAGCTAGAATTTAAAGGAGTAATAATATAATAATGTATGCAGTACAGTTTTATGTATATTGCTTTATAACACCATGAATGTACATTAAAAACTTTCAACAGCAAATTATATCCTATATTAAATCCTCCGAACAGTATGTCACTACATTCCCAGTGAAACTGGAATACTGGGAACGACCCGTTCTTCAAGTGCCTGAGCACTGCGGGTCCCAACTTTTCGTTGGCTCGATCTGTAGACATTCGGTAGAACTCCTTGGACGAGGGATCGGTCCGTCGCAAGGCCTCTACCTGTACACAGGACAGCACAACACAGAAAAAAGCCGGCAAACATCCATGCCTTGAGTGGGATTCGAATCCACGGTCCCAGCGACCAAGCGGCACATGGCCCACGCCTCAGACCGCGCGACCACTGCGGACCCTCACCCCAGTGAAACAGGAATCAAAAATAAAAAAATAATTTTAAAGCCTACTCTCATAACTTAAACAGAATGGTTTTAAATGATACTGCATACATGTGTATATGACCCAAATGTTAAAGATGTTACCTATTTCACATTGTATAAAATCTATTTATGCTCAAATTATTAATTTTCTACTTCTGCTCAAAGAATTAAAAAATATAGTAGTAAAGTAAATTAAACGTGGCATGTAGAGTTTGGAGAGTAATGTGTTGCTATTACATTCAGCTTTGATGACGTAACACTTGAAAATGGCTATTTATAACTGAATCATGTAGTGAAATGGATTATGTCTCAGTATCTGAGCAGCAAGTTTAAGTATAATTGTTGACTTAACTTGTTCATTATTGTGTATTGTCTGGTATATCAGACAATTAGTATAATAGCCTAGATTTCTTGCTACGCTATAAAGAAAGATAGAATCTTAAGTGTTGTCACATCTGTGTGCACCTCCATTTGGATCGATTGATAGATTTTCATTAATCTTGACTGTAAGTCGTAAGGGGCTACCCCATCTTCATACTTGTTTTTAATTTCCTATCACTAATAATATCAAAATTGTGGCCTTGAGAATTTCTGGGCTGGAAGCTACAATATGACAACTTAAAATAGGGTATTTAAACTTTATGTTACAATAGATCTTCAAAAATGTGACTTTCAACAGGCTCTTAATGTAAAATTATAATATTTTTTCGCGCGGAAACTGTTTTCAGTTTTTTTATTTTATTGTTTAATTAATAAACAATTGCACCGGAATATATGACATTTTGTGGAAAGCTATATAAAACAATAACTACAAATTATGATATTAACCATATTCTTACACGTAAATAATTGCAAACATGGCATAGGTGCAAAACTTCACGAACTGAACGCAGTTTGAATTTATACAGGTGATAATTTCTTGTAGATATAAACAGTCATTTGTACAACTATGTATAATTTTGCCAGCCACACTAAATAGTGCAACGCTTTTAAAGGAGATTTTTTCCGACAATTATTCTCTTTGCATTTCTTGTCTCTTTCATGCAACTTACCAGTCAGGACCACAACGCCCTCATCAGTGTTTTCTGGTTAGGCCACTGAAGCCGATTTGCACATAAACTTCCAGGACAGACATTTTGTTTCGCCTTCGTTGTTTAACGTAAGTGCCATAATACAACTTTATATGACAGAGGCCTACATTTTATTTGCACAATTTCGTAATCTGCGTTTAAGTATCTGCAATCACATCGCTGCCTGCGACAGTAATCCGTCTCGTCGTTCATCTGTTCCTCATAGCAATGAAAGCGACAGATGGGCTCTAGAAAGTTTAACGTGCGACTGTAGCTACCACTGCGCTAAGATGTGACGTCATAGTGTGGGATACAACAGCCTGAGGCCAGTACTTGTGCGTCCTACATAACAACATTATAATGTTTCAATTTATATTCTACAATCTGCTGTGATGTTTCGTAACCAAGGAAACAACCTGCCCGCAGAACCACTTGTGTTACTGTGTAATCTTTTATTTACGTGTGCTTCAACCTCCACTTGCAAATAGGCTTAAAATTGGTCTAAGGTCGTGAAATTTGTACCAGTCTTGTACGTCACATTACCTGTAATCGTTATTTATGGTGCACAGTAGCATAACTCTCTATTGTTTGGGCTACTAGCCATCCTGAAGCCATCTTTATAGTTTACCCCAGTTCTCTCTACTCGATTGCCGAATTTATTGCTATTAACACACTTCATCAGCTGTCACGGATTAGGGCCTCTGGCAAGTTGCATTTCATAAAGGTTAGTGACTTAGATATGTGGTAAGTCCCTTGGCAAGTCTGGTAAGTCTCTGTACTTTGTTGTACTGTGTAGATCAGCCGTTGACACAACGCAGAGAATAACGTACATAATTGTAGCCATGCATGGAGCTGGATTTGATCCCACGACACTATCATTTGAGCAGTACATGAACATATTCGCTTTGAACCATTCGACCAGTGTTATCGGCTACCTATGATCATTCTCATCGAAAATTATAGAAGAAATCTGTTTCATCATCGTTATAAATAACATGTCGACAAGTCACATTGTGGAACGTGGTCTTCTGTGTTAGACCTGAGCATAAAGGCGTTATATTCTTCCAAAATGTTATTAACTATTTACAGTGCTACACAGTGCTACAAACCAGAAGATCAGGGTCCACATTTTCAGTACTATGATAACCTGAGATCTCTAGAAATCATATTACGCACTTCATTACTGTAAAACGTTGTTATGAATCACGAGGCTCGTAAGTTAATATCACGGTACTAGAAGACATCATACAACTAAATATTGCACACGGAAGATTGGTGTAGCGAAAATGATTTTGACTTGCATTAAAAGGATGTTTTAATCTTAGGGTTTTGAAATCCAATTTCATGGTTTCAATTCTTGGATTATTAACAAAGTTAATTTAACTGCAGTATTTAATATGGCGTTGAGTGAGGTTGGAAGATGAAACTGAATGACCACGATATCCCACATGTCTTCGCATATTTAGGGAGAGAGTCTGTCGTCGCCTGTTTAAAAAGCTATTCCAACCGTCGCTGAAGACAGGGCTACTGAAAATGTTACGAAAAATGGAAAGACCTTAGTCAGAATAGTAGGTAAATCGGCTAAGATTCGAACCTGATACTTCTTACTGGCCGTATTGAATCGACGGTGCAGGCCGACTTCAATAGAGGAATGTATTTTTATTAATGAAATAAACTGATTCTTATTTTCATCGAAGTCACTTATAAACGAACACTGTAAAATAAAGATTTTATGCTAACACACCACAAAACCTAACATGTATAACAGCCATCTCTTTCCGCACACGCAGAACTATAAAGTTTGACAGATAAGACCCACAGTGTTTAAATGACCCCAAATCCTAGAAATAGAAAATTTTCCATCCCACTTTTCACTTTCCCGCTGGCGCAATCTCCATATCTCTCGCTGCAGGTTCCTTTTGTTGCCTGGTGACAGTGCTACTGAACCAGGGGTGACACAAACTGAAATTCAGCCTTCTTTTCTCTTTTGCCTTATCTGTTAAATAAAATTATATATGACACAAATTTAAGACCTATTAGTACCATGTTCAATAATTTTCTACAGGTCTGTGGCAATATTAGGTTTATTACATCGTAATTAGATCTCTGTTTGATATTGCCCATTGTCTGACGAGCATTTAATATACATGTAATGCTTCGGGTGTTAGTTCTACATTTGCCTTAAATTAATTTAGTAGTACTCTAAACACTGGCGTGTTTTATTTCTTTAATAATAATAACAGCGAAAGACATGGACCCCGGAGCCTCTTTAAATGGGGCGCAAAACTTGGAACTTCGGCTTAAGCAAACCCATTGATATTCCCTAAAATATGCCACGACCACCTCATTCTAGATTATTAACTACCGAAGACTTAGAAGATCTCTCTGTATCGTATCACTTAGCCCTTAAACGACCCGTTCATCGGCTTGCGCGCGTGCCCCAGCATCTCCTCCATTCCTCTCTCACACGTGTTCGGGTACTCCAGTGTCTGGCGAGTAAATATAATAAATTCTTGCTCAATTCTAAAAGTTTCTGACGATGGTGCGTTGTTGAAGTAAACTATTTTCTGGATATTATCCATCGTTCTATCTCCGTCTTCAGGTAAAACCTACTCTGTTGGGCCCAATAGATAGAGTTAATCCCTATCTCCGGTGATGAACGGGTGGCTAATGTGCGAACACTGTCCAACACGAAACAGAAAAGTGGCACAAGTGGTATTTTTATGTTTAGTGTAAGAAAATAATTCCACTCGCAGACAAACACATGGATGTAACTATAGATTATACACATTACCTGATAAATGAGCGATGTCCATCCATGCTTATGCAAAGTGGCCCAAAATGTACCTACCAAGTTTCAACTCAATTTTCTGCGCAACGGGTGATTGAAAAACTTGCTGACAAGCTGTTGCACACAAGCCATTAGTTTAAAATTTGTTTTCGATCGAGTTTTTGCATCAACAAAATGGCGACTGACAGTATCGAGCAGCGGGTATTTATTAACGAAGAGTACATTCTATCATCTAAAAGCCGAGAAAAGGTTAGAAGAACATTCCACGTAAGTTTCGTGTCAAAGTTGGATCAGACAGGCACACAATTTCAAACCTCGCCAAGAAATTTCGCAAGACAGGATACAAAACGTGCTGTTAAAGTTTGGGATGAAACTGTGAAAGAACATCGAAGTTGAGAGGAAACACATTGGACACAATTCAATACAAATTGCTTGGTATGCCGAATTGGATGGTATTTAACATTTTATGCCTCAACTTTCAGGTCAAATAAATCTTTAAACTTGGTAGGTACATTTTGTGCCAAACTGTGTAAACGAGGTGCGATCGGAAAGTTTCAAGACTGTGTTAATAGAGGGCGAACCGGATGTAGTACGAGCTTCTGCCTTTAGAGGGTGCGGCCTACATTCATAGTGAATCAGTGTGCCAGCCGGCATTATCGAATTAGCATTTGTTTCTTAGTTACGGGCGTTTTGGTAGTGCATTACACCGACCCTCCTGCGATTTCGGAATGGCGTGTGCATCAAATTTTGCCAAAGACTCGCCAAAACCGCTACGGAAACCTATGAAATGCTAAAGCAAGCATTTGGGGAGTCCGCAATGGGTCGTGCACAAACGTTTG